>PGWS01000374.1:0-20656 GCA_002896235.1 Cicer reticulatum | reverse complement strand
TGAAAGTAAATTGTTGGCATTTCATACCTTTCCGTGATTTATTTTCAACTCTAAAAATTCAAATATATCTGCATGCCATGGCTCCAAGTACACAGCAAAAGCACCTGTAACAATTAAATAACACATAAGTAACGAAAATAAAAAAAAAAAAATTAAGTGAATGAATTACAAACAAAACTCAAAATGGTTTCTTTATACCTTTCCTCTTGCCTCCACCCTGATCAACATAGCGGGCAGTGTCATTAAACACACGGAGCATTGGAACAATACCATTGGATGTCCCATTTGTTCCTCGAATGTAACTACCATGTGCACGTATGTTATGAACAGAAACACCAATTCCTCCTGCAGATTTACTAATAACAGCACACTCCTTCAAAGTATCATAAATCCCCTCAATACTATCATCTTTCATGCACACCAAGAAGCAGCTACTCAACTGTCAAACCAAAAACAACAACCCAATTAAATAAGATCAAAAATTCACATAACAGAAAATATCAACAACAAAAACATAAGAATAAGTACCTGAGGCCTAGGTGTCCCAGCATTGAAAAGAGTTGGAGAAGCATGAGTGAACCATCTCTGAGACATTAAGTGATAAGTTTTAACAGCAGATTCTATATCATCCTTATGAATTCCAACAGAAACCCTCATCAACATATGCTGAGGCCTTTCTACAACTTTTCCTTCAACTTTCAACAGATAAGATCTCTCGAGGGTTTTGAATCCAAAGTAATCATAATCAAAATCCCTATCATAAATTATCTCGCTGTCCAATTGAGCCGCATTCTAAATCAAAAAACAAAAACAAGCAAAAAAAAGTGAATTTCGCAACATCATATTAAAAATTAAAAACCTAAACAAATTAATTCAAATTTCAAACGTTTAAAAACATGTTTGGTACCTTCATGATAATTTCATACACATCATCAGCAATCAAAGGTGCCTTCTTCCCAGATCTATGGTTGAAATGATTGTACATAATCTTAACACTGAAATTAAACAACCACAGTTAAATTAAGTAAACGACACCAAACAATCAGAACAAAATTATCAAAAACTCAAACACAGTTGACCCAAAAACAACACTCACGTTTCCGAAAACGACTTCTTGGTATTCTTGTGCAAATTTGAAACGGCAATTCTAGCAGCCAACTGCGTCAAACATCGAAAAAAATTATAAAAAAATTAATTAAAATTATCGCCGGAACAAGATAAAGGTTATAAGAACCTAAAAAGGCGGTAAAACAACGGAAGCATAATCAGATGGTTTGCAGTCTGCCGGCGGAGGTTTCAGCGGCTAATTAATCAAGCTGATAGTGGTGAGCCTTTGTAACAGCAGGCGCAAATTTTTTGAAGCGACTAAAACAGGAGTCAAGTGTTAGTGCTTAAACGTAACTGAGTTTCTTCAAAACGCGCGTTAATGCTTGTCAAAATGAACGTCTCCTTACGTCTTCTCTTCACGACGTACATTCTTAACTAACGGCGTTAAGTTGGGGATGGGATTAGGTTAAGGTATTTCTTCAAAAGTTTTGGCGCAAGAGTTGGAGTAGTGTAAGTGATGAATATTAACGTAGTGTGGTGAATTTTAATATTAGGGTTTGTGTATTTATTTTAATTTATAGTTGTAAAATTGTGTGAGGTGATTAAATGTGTTCCCTCTAAAATGTGTTGAGTTTTGAAAATTTTCCGCGAGAGAAATTTTGGAAGTTGGAGGTTTGCTTCTTTTGTACGACTTCTTCTATTATGGGTTGGGTTGTGTGTGGTGGGTGAAGAAGATATTTGTTATGAGGGGACCACACTCGAATATTCTTAAATTTAAATTAAAAAATTGTATAAAGTAATAATGTGAGAGGCGCTCTTATTAGGTTTATGTTTAGAGTCGGCGCTATCTATTGGCGCGATTTGTCTTTCTTTTTCTCGTGAAACAAGAGTACATGCTACGGTCTTTATTCTCTTAAATCATCATATTCTATGCTATATTTCATCTATTTTGGAGTAAATTTTATTTAATTATAGACATTAAATCAGATCGTACGTTTAAATTGGTATTTATGAATTTTAAAACATTATAAAAAAACATGAATTAAATCATACATGTTCAGATATAATATATATTATAGAAATATATTCTTAAAATAAAATATATAAATATATATCAAAATTGTAAACATTTAATAAATAATATAATATAAAATTTGTTCTATATTTAATCTACTTTTTACTTTTATTTAATATAGTTTCAAAATTTACTCCCCTCTTTTTAGTATAAAGACTGAAATTTGATATTGTTATATAATTGTATACAGTAGTTTAATATTTAAAGATTGAGATTCAGGCATCAGATCTAGGACTCCATTGAATAATTAAATTAATTTAATTTAATTTTTAATGGTGATATTTAAGTAAAATAAACAAAAAAATTACATAATATTTATAATTTCATAACCACTAAAAAAATATTTTATCAATTTAGTATTTGGATAGTCAAAAATAAATAATGTAATTAAATTAGGCATAGAAAATATTATATTAAAAAAATAGACATGTATGAGAAAATTAAAGAGATCTATTATATTTTTGTTTATTTTTTATAATTTTTCAATGGTGATTATTATTAGTCCTATTATTATCATTGTTGAGATTTTAACTTTTTTGTTGTTGTTTTTTGAGGTTAATGGGAAGGTGAAAAAAGGTAATTTATATAATGATATCTTGGAATGGTGTTGCGGCTAGGAATTTGTTTTCTATGCAAGGAGAATAAAACAACTTGCACTTCCTTATGGGCATTATAATCACTCTCTCATCAGAAAACTAGTGTGTAGTTTGTGTAAATATGCGGTTATATTATTGTTTCTTTTTTGAAATGTTGAAACTTAATTTATGAGTATAATCATAGAAATTCAAAATAACTTATAATAAATAAATAGTATGATTAACAAAATTAATAATAATTCATTTAGTTTTTAATATGTATGATATAGCATCATAAAAAACATTAATTTATAATCTAAGTTAATAATTGTTCATTTTATAAACACAAAATAATCTAATAATTGAAGCATCAAATATCCCTTATTGATTATAGGGAAAAAAATGCACAAATCTAATATATTCTAATTAATAGTACGATATTCATTACACATCCATTTATGTGTGCAAAATTTATTCGATCATTTTATGTTGATAATATTTTTAAAAAGTTTTATTAAGTTTAACTAATTCTTTAATGACAAATATTTATTTTGTGTATCAATTGTACATTCTTACGACTTCTTTGATGGTTAATTTCCAGAAACAAATGCGAAAAAGTTATAGTTTAGGCATTATAATTGTTTTCGTTTTTATTATAGAATCAAAAATTAGAGTTTGTGTATTTTAAGTGTTTTCATTTTTACTATCTTGTGTACCGATTTTTTAATTAATATATTATGATTATTCTTTATTTTTATTTAAAGATTAAAAAATTAAAATTTTAACTAATTGATTACGATAAACTAATCCCGAATAATATATTATATGTTTAAAAAACGTCTTTAACAACTACTCTAAAAAAATTAACAATGAAAAAAAAGTTATGGAAAAATTATAATTAATATATTATAATTGTCTTGTTTTAATCTTGATGATATATTAAAACAATTATCCTCATACAATTTTTATATAAAATTATAATTAGTATAAATATTATTTATAATTATCTTATTTATTGAAGATATAAAAATATCAGCTTTAACAAGTGATGAATAAAATATACATTGCGTAATTGGAACAAATGTTTATCACTATAAATATTAACAATTGTAGTATTATGCGTGACCATTTTAATATATTAATAAAGTATCGATTAATATTATATTCAAATTGGTGGTGCTTTTATTTATATATAAAATATAAAATAAATATTTCTTTAAAATGTATGGACCAGTTGAAAAAAGTATATATAATATATATATAATATAATAATATAATATATAAAGAATATAGTATATATAAATAATGAACTGTATGGAGATGTTTTCAAAATTTAAATATACAATTAACTATTGAATTAAATAAAAAAAATGATAAAAATTTTATTTTTCTATTATATTATGTAATGTCAATTTTTTATTTTAATTAAGTAATAAATTATTTAATATAGATAATATACCACAATGGAAGTTGATTCTACGTCGAGAGCTAGATTTTTACAATAAACCAATAAATATGAATTATAATTCTCACTCTAAAAACTAGGTTTAGTACTTGACACACTTCATAATAAAATTATCTAAATAAACTTATAAAAAAACTAAAAACAAAATATATATAATTACTAACGATGAATTAGTCTAAGCGGTAAGAGATTTCTACTTTCCTTAAGTAATTTAAGATGCATTGCACCCAAATTACAAAAATAATATTTTTAATGGGTATAAAAATGTGCACCTCATTCTAACCTAAAATCACATTTTATGTGGATTGAGTTATTTGAGACCTGCTAACGACAGGCCCATTGCACCCCAAGTACAATATATATAATATATATATATATTAAATAGTTTATTTAAAACAAAAATGAAAATTTTAAAAAAATCTGGTGTACGACCATTAAAATTGCTCAAGCACAGGGTGGTTTTCTCGGTTTTTATTCAGTTAATCAATTTTTATTACTTGGTTCTCTTACTATCTAATTTTTATATTGTTTTGAACCGAATATAGGTTGGTTTCTGGTCCAATTAATTTAATAAGTCGATTTAGTTTGGTTTTAATTACTTTTATTTTGACATATTTGAGTATTAATCAAGTATAATATTAATTGATTTCAACTCTAATTATTGGCTTATTGTTAAATTTGGATTTGAGATATTGTGAGATTATCCACTAATGCTATTAGAGGGAACCAAATATAAATTTATTTGTAAGTATAAGATATTTCTCTACCTTGGATTGGGACATCATCATGTTACCCTAAACTTTTGTTATTAAAAAAACGTAGAGTTGACGTGC
Source organism: Cicer reticulatum (assembly GCA_002896235.1). NCBI lineage: Eukaryota > Viridiplantae > Streptophyta > Magnoliopsida > Fabales > Fabaceae > Cicer > Cicer reticulatum. Next base: position 15,661 of record PGWS01000374.1, on the reverse strand, counting down.
CTTCAAAATTAATTATAATTTAAAATATTATTTGTAGTTTTTGAATTCAAATATAATTTTTACAATGATATTTACTTTTACAATTATAGTTTTTTGAATTCAAACATAAATTTTGTTTGTAGAATATTACGAGTCATTTTGATTGTCTTACATAAAAGACAATTGACAAATGAATTAATTTGAGATGACTAAAAGTTTGTTCTAGATTGATATAATTCGCACTGCTTCAACTTAAAAGTAATCAAGCCCATAACTCGAGTTGAAAGATCATATGAACTAATAACTTTAATATCGTTAATGTTATAAATATTGAGACATGAGTATTTCAATCACTTTATTTTATCAATTTATAAGTATTTTGTTGTTTTAAATTAATAATTTGAGTGTTTGTGAATTTATCATAATACTCATATTTTTTAGTTTTAATGAATATGTAATTGTATATTGTTCTATTTGAATATATTATATTATATTAATTTAAATAATAAATATCGTTATATTAAAAAAAATATTATTCACATTCACCCTTCTATAACTTTTGAGTTGGTCATTATATTAGACTAAAAGTGATACGTTGTCCCATCTTGAATTTCTGCCCAATAACCATTAATGTTTGCTGATAACCTATTTGAGAGCTCTTACAAAGTAAGAGAGTAAATTGATAATTTACTTAATAATTTTTTAAAAGCATGCCTAGTATATTAGCGTACACATGAAAAAGAAGAGTTTGCGTTGATTATATTCTCAAAAACTCTATTTTAGTATTTTAAATTTAAAAAATTAAATTTGTTTCTCAAAAACTACATATTAGCATTTTAAACATTTAAAAACTAAAAACTGTTTGAGATTACTTGTTTTTAAAAATTATTATTGTAAAACTATATTATCTAACTATTATACTTTTTTAAAACTATAAAAAAGTAAAACAATAAATGGTGTTTTACTTTAATTTTTTAATTTTTTTAACTCTCTAATAAAAAAACTTTTCAAAAATTGGAGATGTCAAACAATTTTTTTCTAAAATTTTTTATTAAAATAACAGTTTTTAAATTTATTTATAAAATAATTTTCAAAAACTAAAAAGTAAAACACACAATCAAACAAGCCATAAATTAGGATTTCAATTTGTGTTTTGGTTACACAAAAGGATAAAGAAGAGAGTTTTTTTAATGACTTTACTTTTTTCTTTAATTTGCTAATAAGTTAATTAAAAAACATTTTAAAAAATGAGTTAGATACCATCATTGTTAAAACATGCACAATGACACCTACAGTGACACGTGACACGTTTTATTTTTCATTGACTTTTAGAATTCATTAATATATGAGGACATAAATTATGCACAATCAATATAAATTAGTCATCTATCATTTGTATTTTTGTAATCATTTAAGAGAATAATACTTCATAAATAGTTGTGACTGTCTGTTTATGTAAAATAATTTTACTGATAGTACAAATCTATTAATCTCTCAATGTAATTATTATTGATGATTTGATTAGAATTAGTTTGTTTTTCTAGTACCTAAAACAAAATTTTTTTTTATTTATATTTTAAAATTACGATTTCCAAGTTAAAGGAGATGTATTTGATTGAGAATTTCTAATAGATTTTAAAAGACTTATTAGTTATAAAACAATATTGTTGTATTCCACAATATTTTTAACTAATATAAATAATTATGACGATATTCAAATTAGAATTGTTTTAAATCAATATTCAAATATATTAGTTTGATAGACAGATGTTGGAATTGTTTGACCTAATACTACGTCCAAATTCTAATTTAAATATTATTAATTGTTGTGTGAGTTTATTTACATTTGATATAAATAAAAAATTATTGTTTTAACATTGTAATTAAATTAGGTGATAATTTAATTAAGATTTTTACAATTTTATGATGTGGTTTGGTATTGAAAATCTACGTATTTTAATGGGTTGTTTTGTGGAGGTGGATTTTGTAAAGAATTTTTAGTTGCAATATATTCTTTCAACAACTCACCAAAACACTTAGGGTTTGTTGAGTGTGTTTAACTTTTTAATTTTTGAAAATTATTTTATAAAACTATTTTTAAAAAATAAATTTTTAAAAAGTTATTATTTGCTAACTCTAATTTTCTAAAAGAGTTTTTGAATAAAGAGTTAAAAAATGAAAAGTAAAAACTATTTTATCCGTTATAATATTAAAAAGTTATAAAACAGTTTTAAAACAAGTAATTCAAACAAAATTTTAAATTTTTAAATTTCAAAATATTTTATATAGAAATTCCACTACCTTTACCGTTTTGTTATTTCTTTTCATGCTGGATATATTTTTTGTTGAAATATCGTCCCAGGCAACACTAAAAATTAAAACCAAATACTTGTTCACTTCTTAAAAATTACATAGTTTTATAGTTTTCATCGTGAGACGTATAATTAATATTCAAGATATCACATATAACAATAATAACTCTTAATATTGATACAAATTTATTAAAAATAAAATTGAGTTATAATTTTAGTTGATCATAAAAATAAAAATAAATCGTTAATCTCTCCTTGTTAAGGATTTTGTTGATATAATAAAGATAGCTACATGATTTTAAATATGTGAAATTTAATTTTGTGAGAATAATTATATTTTTATTAATGAAAAAGTGTCTACCGAATAATATTTGTTATAAAGTGTTGTAATAACTTCTCTTTAAAATTCATTGAGTCTTATTAAATTATTATGATCTAAATCATTTGTAACGCAAAATATATTTTTTTTTAGTTTTTTAAAAATTTTAAAAGTCACTAAAATACTTTAAATCTATTAAAATTATGTTTTTTTTTATACAAAAATTGTCTTTTAAAATCACAATCTAACGTATATTACCGTCTTCCTCAAAAAAATTGACTGAGCAACCTTAAATCGTTCACCAAACCTAATATTAAGCGATGCTGTATTCTTTTAAATTGGTTTCATTTGTGTATGGGAATAATTTAATTGTGTATGAAGAAACGGTGGTGTGCTAGTAAATAACAAACACATAAGGTTTACGGGGCTATGTTGTAGTCGACACCCAATAAATTATTGAAAGAGCTCACGTCGGTGATGTGGATTATGCTAGTGGTAGTTATCATATTTGCAAATGATTTTTCATCTGTCGAATCACTAGGTATGGGTATCAATCTTGGTTGTCATGGTAAATAGAGCTCAGTAAAAACAATTAGCTTCACTGAACTATAAACCGTGCGAATGGAGTAATTTGACATGCGAACGAATTATAGTAGATTATGGGTCACACAAATTTGCAACTGTAGGTATATGTGAGTTTTAGTTGTTGGATGTAGGTGAGAAAAAATAAATCAGCATTTATTCGAATTCAATTATTGAACTTAAATTTCTAAGTACAAAAAATTCAAAATTTTAGAGTGAATTTATCAGTGTCACTTAAACATGATACCACAAATATGATAAATGAATTGTTTGATACAAATTTACTAAGCATTCACAAAAAAATATTGAAAGTCAAATAATTTCATTTTTTAACTAAACACAAAATTAACAAAAAGTAAAAATAAACCCATCCTCAATAAGAAATAAAACGAATACAACTCAAACGAATCGATATGCATGACCTATAAATCCTGAATTAATAAAAAAAAATCGCAATAAATTGATGCAATAAAATGGTTGGAATTGAGACTCTAAATTGTAGACTCGATTTTGGATGGTATTACAAAATTGAGCTTAAATCTACCTATGCCGTCGATGCTCAACCTTAATGATAAGGGTGTGATTGATTCAAAAGAGAGGAAAAAAATTATTTTAATAAAAAGAAGAATAGGCGAGAGAAGGGAAATATAATAATTTTTAAAAGTTAGGAACAATAAGATTTAATCTAAATTATCGACAGAATTTTAGCCAAAGAAGTATTAAAAACAAAAAAGATACATCGTTCGAATTTTATTTGTTAAAATATTATAGCACTTTATTTTATTTGATCTATGATGTAGTCAATTTTGGTTTTCTTTAAAAAAAAAAATTAAGATACATTTATTTACAATATTATCATTAAAATAGACGTAAGGAATAACATGGAGAACCATGTGGGTTAGCCAATCATAATTCCAAAATATTATGTAAATGTTACCGATAACTCTACAAAATATCTCTATATATATTACTAATTTAATTAATTTTATAATATGTATTATTTTTGTTTATTATATCAATAGTAAAATAAAAAATATGTGTGTAGAGTGTTGCATTTTACACCTAAATTTTTCTTCTTCACTCATATACAAGATACAACCTTCCAAATATTTGAAAAAAAATATCAATTTTAAAGTAGGGTAAACAATTTAAAAGTAGAATATATTCATATATTTTGTATTAGAATTTATATTTTAAAACATTTAAGAATTTAATTAAATACTTAAACTCAATTGATTAATAATAAATTATTTATAAGAATGTTAAATTTAAATTATTTGTTATGAGTTAAAAAAAAACTCTTCAAAAATTTAACTTGTTGTTTTTCAGTAAAAAAAAACTAGATTTTTTCTATTTTTAACATACGGACGCTTGGCACTGTTACATGACCCTTTTACCGTTTACTATTTAGCAAAGAGTTCAAAAGCGGAGCAGCCAAACAAACCCTTTCTGTCTTATAGGGAAGAGTAAAAAAAAAAAATAAAAAAAAAAAAGAAAACCTAATTGCTAAAACCCTAGAATTTCACATCACAGTTCACACCACCACGAAATCGCTTCTTCATCACAAACTGTGGAACAGAAAATTGAAGCTAGCTAGTAGCAATGGACTTCGACGAGTACGAGTACTTAGAGAAGACGGTGGAGGAACTGCCGGAAGACAGAGATTCATCCAAAAAGAAGAAGACCGACGTCGTCGACAACAAATCCGAGAGAACGTACCGGAAGCGCGACGTCGATGACGATCTTGACGCCGAAGACAGGAGGAGCAAGAGGTCGCGTGGTGACGAAGAGAACGGCTCTAAGAAGGATCGCGATAGAGAGAGAGACCGCGACCGTGAACGTGACCGCGACCGCGAACGATCCTCCGGCCGCCACAGGAAAAGGGAGAAGGACGGAGAGAGAGGTAGCAGAGACAAAGAGAGGGAGAAAGACGGAGAAAGAGGTGCAGAGACAAAGAGAGAGGCAAGGATGGTGAGAGAGGTAGTAGAGACAAAGAGAAGGATAAAGAAAGGGATAGAGATAGGGAGAGGAGAGATAAGGAAAGGGAAAAGGAACGAGAGAGAAGAGAGAGGGAGAGAGAGAAAGAACGAGAGAGGGAAAAGGATGAAAAAGAGAGACCAAGGAGGAGTATGAGTCGTCCTGAGAGAGATAGAGGAGACAGAGAGCGAGATTTCGAAAACAGAGATGGCAGGTAAAAATTATAATTTCACAATCCTTTCATATTTTTATTGGTGTTTGCTCTATTGAACCTCCAATTGGTTTGAATTAATAAAGAAAACAATGTTTGTTGTTGATGTTATTTACTGTTATGTGATTGCTGAATTTCGGATACTGTCTACTAGTAAGTTTAACTTGAAATTTATGAAGTTTGTCTGTGTTGGAACTTGCAATGGATAACAATGTACTATTATTCGTGTTGTTGATGTTAAATGCAATCATTTTGTTTGTTCTTATATAATAACGAGAGGTTGAAATGTGATGCTAAACTAGGTATAACGCCATTAATAAGTTGCTGTTTGGTTCAACTGTTCAAGGTATTAGTATATCATTAATGGATCTCGGTACCTTTCGAGGGATTATTCCTGGCTCCCAGCCGGGGATACCAGGATACCTTGGGTTCACCTAAAAAAGGTATTATTATATCATTAATTTATTGTTAATGGGTTGCAATGCCAGTACGGTGTTATGATACAATCCTTACTGCAGTCTTGGGTAATTTATCTATAAAGAAAAATACAGCAAAAAGTCCTGACCAGAGATCCTGGCAGGTATACATATTATTACATACATGGACAATTAAATAAATTACATGACATTACTCTCTCTGAAAGATTGGGCGCCAAATTGGACTCCAATACGGACAATTGATATATGGAACAAATTATACCCATCTAAATGCCAAATATGGACAATTTCTATTCGTTTTTTCTAATAGCTTACTTTTAACTTGACTTGCAGGAGATTCAGGGATAAAAAAGATAATGTGGAACCCGAGGCAGACCCTGAAAGGGATCAGAGAACTGTTTTCGCCTACCAGGTTGATTGTTGGCTCAATTTTTGTTTGTTTTTAATCATATAAATTTATAGGTAAATGATATTGGGATATTTGGCAATGTTTTCCTTATGATTTCCTGTTTGGTCTGGTATTCACAGATGCCTTTAAAAGCAACAGAGAGAGATGTGTATGAGTTCTTCTCAAAAGCTGGCAAGGTCAGTTGCTTTTGGTTTTAACATACAGTGACGACTTATTACCATTACTGATGGTCTTCAATTACGATGAACGAAAACAACTGTATAGAATTTACAAGTATTGCATCTATAATGAATATTTTTTCCTATGCTTTCAGTTTTAAGCAGGGTAGCAAACTCTGTTGTGTATAAATAGTCTGTTTATATGTTTTTTAGCGAATAAGCAGTTACATCATGATATTTAGATTGCCACGTGCCCACAAATTGGGTGGCTGCATGCTTAACGTAGAATGCTTACATCTTCATCTATACAGAATAGTTCCTCCTTTTGTAAGTTTAACGTTCTTTATTTTCAGGTGAGAGACGTCCGTCTGATCATGGATAGGAACTCAAGACGATCTAAAGGAGTTGGGTATGTGGCTATGCACTTAGTTGTTAAACAATCTTTCTTTTTTATGGATGCGCTCTTGTGGTATTAGAATATTAACTTCTAAGACTCATGTTTGACTGTATTATTCTTTAATGGACTAGCCATGGCATATTGATGAGGAATGGTGGGAATACCCATCTCTTGTGTTTTAATTCATTATGTGTAAGGTTAAAGACATAGTGCTTATTTTCTGTTCGGTCCTATTTCCAATTTTCCCCCATACAATGGTATACAACGAAGATTTCATTTGTATGCCGATGACCGTTTTTTCAGTTTTCCTCCCTTTATGAATTGGAATTTACTAACATTGGTTGTGGGGCTTTTTAAGGTTGATACATGAGAAGTTCCCTTCTTTTCCTTCTTGCTCTCTTATGTTCTTCTCCTTTAATTTGTTATGGGAGGAATATTTCTTGGACTCTAGGTGAGATGCTCATGGATTTGGTTCTTTTTGACTTTAGGAGTCATCTGATTAGTAGTCGGTTACCATCCTACCACTTAGGCCATCAGCCAAATTTTAGCTGGGTTTCTTTTCATAGTTCTTTTTGCACACACACACACACATATCTAACAACGGATGCAAGGTACTGTTGCCAATCTTCCCATTCTAAATGGTTCCCTATCTATGTTCTCGTACAATTTTTTCTTATTCCATCTTGATTGTCATGTTGATAAGTATGTATGCTTTAATTTTATATTTATATTATGACAGACTAACATTTTCTTTACATGAGTCAGATACATCAAATGAAACTCAGCTTGAGCTGTCTGCACATGAGTTTTTGTTTCCCTACATCTCTTTGCTGTATTCTTTGTAAGTTTTGATTGCGATCATTTGTTTCTTAGTTTTGAAAACTTGATGCAAGTTCTTGATGAGGCTGCAGGTATATTGAATTTTATGATGCGATGTCAGTGCCAATGGCAATTGCTCTCTCTGGCCAACTACTTCTTGGGCAACCTGTAATGGTGAAACCTTCTGAGGCTGAAAAAAACCTTGTTCAGTCTAATGCTACCAGTGGAGCTGCCGGTGTAACAGGACCATATGGAGCAGTAGACAGAAAATTGTATGTGGGGAATCTTCACTTCAACATGACTGAGGCTAATCTGCGAGAGGTATTTGCGTATTTGTTTTTTATGTGCTGTTTCATTAGCTGTTGTAGCGACTATACCAATGCTTAGCATACTTCGATATTTATTATTTTATTTAGGGTATTGGCAACATTTATCTGCAATATAAACGCCAAGTATTTTATTGAATACCAATAGTTTGACTACAATTTATTTCATCCCTTAAAACCAACTAATTTGTTTTCTTTAAAATAGACCGATTTGTTGGTAGGTTGTTGCCAATTAGAATTAGAAACTTGTTGTGACAGTTTATCATCTTTTTGACATGTTTCTTTATGTTTTAGATTTTTGAGCCATTTGGTCAGATTGAGGTTGTACAACTGCCTCTTGACATGGAAACAGGACACTGCAAGGGCTTTGGGTTTGTTCAAGTTTGTTTCCATCACTTAACCTTGAAAATATTGCTTGTGTCAATAGTTTTATTTATCTCATTAACTTGCATTCATTGGACAGTTTGCCCATCTTGAACATGCCAAGGCAGCTCAGAGTTTAAATGGAAAATTGGAGATTGCTGGCCGAACAATAAAGGTAGAAATATTTATGTTGGCCATTTTTTCTTCACTTAAATGCTTTTTAATTTTTTGTTTTTTTTAGTAAATTGCTTTCAATTTTGTTGATAATCATCTGCTAATGAATTTGTTTGTTACTGATGTTGTGTCATCAAATCAGGTTTCGTCTGTTACAGATCATGTTGGAAGTCAAGATACAACTGCAAAATCTGCAGACTTTGATGACGATGAAGGTGGATTGGTAAGTTTTCACTTGTTAATTGAAGTTTTCAAAAATTGGTCGTGATAAGTTGACGTGTCACTGAAATCCGTAATCCATATCTCATCACGCTTATTTACTTTATTTGAAGTTACCGAAGTACATACAGGATAATTATTTTTTCAGATTGTTAGAAATCTGATTTTATATATATATTTTTTAACAGATATATACTTTTAATTATGAATAAAAGTTCTAGATATTAAATATATATACAAATTGATGACAGGATTATTGCCTTTAATAGATTGGTTTGTTGAAATTTTAGTGATGTTGAGGGTTTGCACTTAGCTTACCACTAAATTCTAGAGTTAAGTTAGAAACCGGTAATTCTAGCACTCCCTCCTGAATCTGGTTAAATATCCTACGGTCTATTTTGTTTGACATAATGTTATTTACTGTCACTGTTATCACTGCCTCACTTTTTTTAGCTTCTTTCCAGGATCTTTTATCACTGCCTCACTTATTTTGCTTCTTTCCATTGGCTTCTTTTTTGTGTGGCTTCTTTTGGCTATAATATTAATGTTTGTTGTTGCATTATAACAAATTAACAGCAGTCTTTCTTCTTTTCAGTTGAGTATTTATCTTTATGCTTTTCTATGCAGACTTTAAATGCCCACTCAAGAGCATTGCTTATGCAAAGGTTGGCTGGTGCCGACATTCCCACAAGGTTTGTATAATATTTTTCTCTTATATTTGTGAATCTGTTAACTGTTTTAACTCATCTCCAAACTGCAGCATTGGTGTGCCGATGGTGAATGGGGCGGTACCTGTTCAGCAGGCTTTTAGCTTGCCTATTGGTAATCCAGGTGTTATACCTGCACAAGTTCTACCGGCACAAGTTATGCCTACCCCTGTAGTAGAACCTGTTGGAGTGCCTAGCGAATGTTTATTATTGAAGAATATGTTTGATCCAAGCACTGAGGTCTGTGGTTAACTGATTATATATACTTTCTACCATAACAATATGATGTTTCGCATAATGAAGTACTGATGAAATATATTACAATGCCAGACGGAACCAGATTTTGATTTAGACATTAAAGAGGATGTTGAGGAAGAGTGTTCTAAATATGGCCGGGTGAAGCATATTTATGTCGACAAGTAAGTTACTAAATGTGCAGCATGCATCAATCATCATGTATACTGTCAGTGTGTGCTTCCCGTTTGTAGTGTTCACAATATTATGTGAGTTGCAACTCTTTAATTAGCCCTGCTTGCATACAGAAGAAGTGCAGGTTTTGTGTACTTGCGGTTTGAAACAGTGGAAGCATCAAGTGCTGCCCAACGAGCTATGCACATGAGATGGTTTGCACGCAGGTTGATTACAGCTATCTTTATGGTAAGATTTCAATATCGACTTCTCTTCCGGTTTCTCTCTCCTCTTCTGATTTGAAAATGTAATATAGAATAAATCTGGTGTTTGGTTTGTATTCACTAATGAAGTAATAATGACAAAAATATTGAAAACAAAAGTTAATGAATGTTAACATAATGGGTGAACAATATAAGATATTAAATTGTTGTGATGAGGAAGGGTAATAATGATCTAAGAGTATGTTATATTTTAGCCACTTGACCTGTTTTATGCATTGATAAGTTAATTAAGTGCAGAAGAATCTAATCTCCTATTTAGGGGCATAGATAAATAAGCATAGTATAAGCGTCAGCTTGAAGTTTTTAAAGCTCAGTTTGGGTTAACTTCTAAGTTGAGAATAAATTTTCAATCTAATTATTTTTAAAGTTCTTCACTTACTAGAAGTACTTATAAACCTATAGATGTCTGGACAAGTTAAATCAGAGATCTGCTCACAAAATTGAGATGCAGAAGTTGATTTCAACTTAGATGAGAAGATATTGTTGAAAAAAAGTTGTAGTTATTGCAGGATTATTTTAATATTTGTTTACAATTGCTTCTAGGAAAGTTTAATGAATTTGACTCTTCTAAGGATGCTGTCAACTCTAGAGAATTACATGGGAGTTACTGTTTATAAATCGACGTTTCATGTACTTCTCATCATATCCGGGAAGTAACTGAGTTGAACTCACCTATTTTAAGTTCTACAATTTAAATTTTGTCATTCTAATTTCTACACAAGTAGAGGTACTGCTATTCCAACCTGATCCTATATGCATTCTTCTCTCTTCCATTAACACCAAATTTCAGTTTAGAACTTTGGGCTATTGACTTTTAATATAAGAGGATTTTCTTTGAGACATGCCCTTTTGCCATTCTTCCAATACCGGGATTTGTAATCTTATTAATCGTATAAATACTTGATGCAGAAGGTTATTTTAAATAAGAGATTAGTGTTCACAACTCAACCCCGAATATCTTTCTGAGCGCCCCATGTCTCTCCAGTCTGTTCTATGTTTTTATTAGAGCGAACCTTTCTTATATATTTAACTTTTAAAGAAATTATCTATCTGTCTTGCAGCAACCACATTATATGAAGCCAAGTTTAAGGGGGGACCTTGAAGAAGTGCGTAAAGGCCTCAAGCCTCTTGAAAGATACAACCAGCACAATTTTGTGGCCTAGTTTTTATGAATCATGTGGTTTATAGAATTTGATGCATGAATTTATTAGAAGTATGATTACAGAAATTATAATGCCCTGACGGTAATGATATTTTTGGTCTATTTTTTTTCTTTCGAATGATGATATATTTATAACAATCGTGCCTTGCTATTCTTCCATCATGGGTTTTGTAATGTAGGTTAACTTATTTCGAATTTTTTTTAGCTTTTGGAAAATTCACTATTGACTACAAAATGTGTAATTAGCATAGTTAAGTATTTGTTTGAAAGGGCATTTGGGATGCAGGGCATGTTAATCATTCTTTTGTTTGGATTTTTTCAAAATGAGGAATATTATTTCCAGAACTTTTAAAACCTACTAAGTTCTATACTGTTCTTTTAAGTTTCTAAATTGGGGAAATACATCCTTAAATATCTGGCTCTTTTAGGAAGAGATTTAGGACGGAGACACCATCTTATGCCGTAAGGCACGAGTACCGATCGGAGTTTACCACTCCAACTCCTTTCTTCACTTTTTTCTAGGATTCACTATTGTCGGAGATAGCGGGATTCATAATTGTTCGAGATAACTAAATTATTAAAGCTAGTAATATCTCATATTTAGAAGAATGTATTGATTGTTTAATGTAAAATGTGTAAATTTGTGTTTCTCATGAGTTTCAATTTTGATCACATATTTTCTATTTATAATGATGTTGCAATAAGTACATTTAATGTCTAGCAAGTTGTGTTGACTACAACTCCTAACAAATTTACTTTGGATGTACCACAATCAAAAACAATAAAGACATACACTAAATTTTAACACTCTCAAATTTAAATTTATTACATCAAAATATTATATTATAAAAAAAAAAGTTTAAACTAAGTTTGACAATTGTTGGACTAGTTTGAAAAGAGAAGGTCCGATTAATGATTGGTGCATGCACTCTCACACCCAAATTTGGTGGAGGCGCGTGGGACTCACACATAGAAAAGACGGACACACGTGACAACTAGTGCAATATCGGTTGGCAATCAAAAAAGTACTCGCATAATCCTCTGATAAGTCTAATTTATGAGTAAACTTATGTGTCTCTAACATGATCACACATCTATTTATAATGATGTTGTAATAAATACATTTAATGTCTCAGAAGTTGTGTTGACTATGATCACTAACAATTAATCTAAGATGTAGCACAATGAAAGAATAATAAAAGCATAAAATTTAATAGTTACAAATACTGAGAAATAAATCTGCCTTCAAGTTCAATGTTAGGATTTTAGCAACAAGGATGTAAAACTGTAATGAATTATGTGTATCATAACGTTTCAAGTGAAAATCAAGGGTCACGAATGTAAATATTGAATGAAGAACTAGTTGTAGAGATATTTCAGTTTAGCTAACTTGTACGAAGATTCATCTATCTAATTATATTATACTGTATGTCACTTTTGCAGTAAATATTTATACCGAGCTAATTCCTTCACATCCCCATTTTCAAGCTACACACCACTTAAAGTCCCAATATCTAACCATTAATGTTTAGCCAGATTTAAACTAATTATTTGTCGGGAGCAAAAAATCTACAAAGTCAATCGTGCGCACAAAGCAGGTGCAAATCGAAAAGAATTATATTAAAATTGCACATTTTGACTCCAATCTTGTGTACAAGTTGGATTAGGTCTTAATATCTTGCTTACAAATATTGCACGAGAAATTTATAGTTGTTCTTTAGCATTGATCGTAGACACACAAACAAAATTAGTATATAAACTCTAGAAAGTTATCTTATAAATGCATTTATGATAATCAGTAATTAATATTTAAAAAGTTTCTTGAGGAATAAAATGGGTGATTTGTCAAATAAAACTAAGATGATTCACGATGAATTAATCTAAATTAACTGTGCAAATCAAGATAGAGAAATATAAATAAATAGAAAAATTTAGGTTTAATTGCAATTTTGATTCCTCTATTTTAGCTGAATCGCGAAAGTAACTCTCTCATTTTGTTTCTCTCCAGTTTTTGGTCCCCCAAACATAATTTTGGTCTAAAACTTGATTAATTTATTTTTTTTTTGCATTTACTTTAAGTCACACCATGCCCCAAGATCTCATGTGCAACAATTTGTACCTGAAATATATGATCATAAATGGCTGTAGTACAGCATTAAAAATGAATTTCATTAAGTTTTGACCAAAATTCTGTGTTCAGGACCAATACTGAGGAGAAACAAAATGGGAGAGACTACTTTTGCAATTCCAACTAAAATAAGGAGACTAAAAACTGCAATTAAGTCAAAAATTTAAATTACAATCAAAACACACACAAATAATGTGGAAACTATATAATTTGTCTAATGACAACGAGATAATAATATTATAGAAAAATTTTATATACATAAACTTCTCTGTGCCCACGATCTGCAATACAACCACACTCTTCAAAAAATATTTCAACTATATTTACCAATACTTAATACAAAATAATAGAGAAAAAAATCAATACAAATTTAAATATTTTCGACCGATACAATTTGGTAATGAAGAACTATATTCATATTTTATATGTTTTGAACTCCTTATCTCTTTCCAATCCACTGCAATATAAGACAATTTCAATTCACTCAATTTCTTCAATCCACATTAATTATATAAGATTAAACCGAGAATCAACGGAAAATAACAATAAACACAAGTAGCACTAAACATTTTTTTAACACTCAAACGAAGTAGCATTAACATATTTTGATCTGGGACACACCCATTTTAAATTATTAAGACTAGCTAGTACATTGTCGTAAGTAAACTCACATTGTGGGAGTTCTCACTCTTATTGTATGTATGGTTAATTTCCAACATGAATAGTGTTGTAGACATGTATATATTCACAAGAGAACGATATCGCCTTTGCTTTTCTTCGTCTTTATTGGAAAAACTTCAACATGATCTTTCCCAAAAATCTCTTGTATCTTAGCCATTATAATATCATCATTTTGATGAATAATAGTATTCTCTTCTTGTTCTTCTTCTTCACACGAGCTTGTAATTCCTCTTGCTGTTGTCCTCTTCATGGTTTGCATCCACATGATTAATTCAAGTGATCATATTCCACATTCCCTTCCTCTTATTATTAGGCCAAGAAGAAGGTGCTTCTTCCATTACGTAATTTGAACCCTTTATGTTCTTCTTCTTCCTCTTGTTGCTATTAATATTATTGTTAATTAATGGTACTTTACGTAGAGCGTGTTTTGAGGGTACGTGTTGTGTGTGTTTATGAGTAATTCTATTTTGACAAAGAATATCATGAAACCTACTAGAAACTACCTCGTTGGTTCTATGACATCTATTACTCTATTATAATAATAATAATAACAATAAATAATTTAATTGATACTGTGTAATAATTTCTACGACATTACAACAATTAAGTTAGATAAAAGATTATAATATTTAATTTTTTAGGTTAAATAATTATAAAGTAGTCAATAAAAATGACCATATTCATATTTTAATTTAATTATATGGTGTGGCATTGTACAAAAGGAATATAGCTAGCTAGGTGACCGTTGGATTGATGATGTTAAAATCTAAACGTTGTGTATGGGGACCACTTTTGGCCGGCAATCTTACGGGTGGGTCCCTACTAGAATGAATAGCAACAATAATCTCGTTTTCAATATTTTTGTGTAAATGCCCCCAAAACATTTCCTCGGGGTAATGGATTTGGAGTTCATGTAATTTGGATACACCATCATTGCTTACATGATTGTTGGATTCAAATTCCACCTTTCATGTCATTGATTGAGTTGAACTCATTAATATATTCTAGTCTTTATTTGAATTGATAAAATTTGATGTAACGATATAAAAATGTATTTTATTGTTTCTATTTTTAAAAAAGAATGGAATGAAATAGAATATGATAAAATCCATTCCATTTCATACTACTAATTTTTCAATTTTTATTTTCTCTCAATCTGAATGATATGGAATGTAATAAAATATTTTATATTCTTATTGAATCTATTTTCTTCGTTTTTTTTTTTTCTACATCGGTGGTCTCCACTCTCGTATTTTTTTTTATAATTATTTTTGTTTTTGTTTTTTGCAATAAAACTAAAAAATACCAAACTAATTATGGTGTTTGGCAGCATGACATGGTGTACTGATGCTATTTCCATCGAATGCTTAGTGTTTTTATTGACTCGATTGTTTGGTGTTTTTCTTAGTTGGTTAAAACTACTGATTGTGGTGGTTTCTTTTTGCAGCATTTTTTGCTGATATTTTTTGGGACACCATGTATTTAATATTAATATAACTTTTTGCTGATATTCATTTATAATGGATAGAAAAGTATTAATTAAAAAATTGAAGAGATCATAGTCTACAGTATATGAAGGGAAACTTGGATACCCTATTGAAAATTATTT
>PGWS01000372.1:0-13298 GCA_002896235.1 Cicer reticulatum | reverse complement strand
ATTTATTTATTTATTTATTATTATTTTATTATCTTTTATTCGTTTACTTATTTATTATTTATTTTATATTAATTATCTATTTATTTATTTATTTATTATTTATTTTATTATTGTTATTCGTTACTTCTTATTATTATATATTATATAATCATTTATTTATTTACTTATTAACGTATTTACTTATTTATTCATTTATTATTTATTTATTATTATTCATTATTTATTTACTTATTCATTATACTTATTATTTATTTATTATTATTTAATTTAATTTACTTATCATTTACTTTATTATTTATTTTATTTTAATTCATTTACTTATTCGTTATTTATTATTATTATTTATTCATTCTTATTTTATCGTATATTATTCATGTATTAATTAATTATTTATTTATTATTTATATAGTAAGTAATCATTTGTATTTTGTGGTTGTGTGGTTATAATTCCCTCGCGGACTATTAGAGACGACGACCGATAAAGAAACGACTCGTTAGCAGATCAGACTCATTGGACGGAATCTTCAGCCGAGGTAAGGGGTGGGATGAGGTTCGATCTTATGAGTATAAAATAACGTGACATGAACGGGAATGCTGAAACTCCCAAATGTTCATTCGGGGCTTACTACGCACAGTTGAGCCCTATTGCGTAATAATAATTAATTAATAAGATGTGGATGGTAATAGTGAGGACTAAAATATAATTTAGCAACTTGTAGAATTGTCGTGAATTTATTTATATTAAGATTGCATGTTGTCTGATTTTATGAAATCTTATGTTGATTGTTAATGTATGAATGATATGAACTTGAATGTTTTGTTGATTGTTAATGTATGAATGATATGAACTTTGCATCCGATTGATGGGAGTGAATCGAACCTAAAGGCTAGTGTAACAATACGCTTTGGAATTTGCTACATATAATCTTCATCAACAACTTCACTATTAAAGTCTTGCAGCAATTGTCAGCAACACAGATATAAAAAAAGTATGATATAAGTTTGTGCCTATATATGATATATTATAGTACTTAAATTTTTACTCAAAGAAAATAGTACTTAGATAATAAATTACGTATATAACATAACAACTAATACAAACACAAACTCAAAAGTATAACATTAATTTATTTGTAAATTTGATGAAAGAGCACAATTTTTCTATCATGATTTTATTAATGCGACACATATGATGTTATTAACTTGGCCAAACATTTTACAAAATGTATACCATAAGTGACTTATTTAATAGATATTAATATTCTTTATTCCATGCATCCTTTAGAAAATGGATATTATCATCAAAATAATTGTTCTTTTTTAGTTGGTGGATCTTCAGTTGCGGTCGATGTACGGGTTTTCCACTACCCCCTACCCTTTTGCCGGACTTGGTAAACATTTGCAAGATCTTGTGGAATAATAATAAGAGCAAAAAGAACAAAACTAGTAAAGACAAGAAAAAGGAAGCAATTTTGGTAAGTGATTTTAATGTTTGTGATTAAAATATATGAAGGGGAATAATCATGTTTTATACTAGTTAGGGGCCTTAATTTCTCCATCATATGATAAATTTGGTGTGATTTATTCAACAATGTTACAACTCTTGGAAAAACAACAAGAGTATTTACAATATAAATCATTCATAACTAGTGCCCTTTAGTGTCATTGGCTATCTCCATGTGTTAACCTTTATATTAGTTGTACATCGCACTACATAGTTACCTGAAATAATTATATGAGGAAAAAAATCATAAATTATTGTCTAAAAAATATTTAACCATCACAACATTATATATATTAAATAAGTTATATTTAGATTAAGATTTAAATTATTTAGATACAATTATGCAATACTATATTTGGTTTTGTTTTATTTTATCTATCTTATATATATACTATTTTTTTCGCACTTCGTGATCCTGCGTAACTCGAAATAAAACATTAGTACTTGTAGTTGTTTGCAGAAAAAATAATTTATTCTTTCCATTTATCAAATATTGATTTCACTCTATAAGAATCAGATTGGTTAAAGTACAAATACTCACTAATAAATCTAACATATTAATTAGTACCTTCTAAATCACTTTCTCAAACCTACAAAACCCATTCTTTTTCTCCTATTATTCTTATTGCATACTTGATACCCCTTCAAAGCTCGATAGTCCATATGCTACATTCCCAACTCCTAAAATTGTATTTTTTTCCCAATATTCTATTGTATTAGAGTTCAAACCAACAATTTATAGTTCGATAAAAAAAAATAATAGTGGTTTATAATATAATCTATTTTAATATAGAACGAGATCTTTAATGGTTCATCTACAACCTAATAAAATTTTTGATTAGGATTTTTGTTAGCGTCAAAAGAAAACTCAAAGTAAACTTAAAAAATAGTGTATAATAGTATAAGGCCTTCATGTTTTTGATTAATCAAAATCTTTTTTTTATACAAAGTCTAACTAATTAATTATAGAAAGGTATAGTAGCAAAATATGATATAAGTTTGTGCTTATATAATATATTAAAGTAGTTAGATCATAAATTATATATATAACATATCAACCGGTACAAACACAACCTTAAAATCATAACATTTATTTATTTGTAAATAATTTGATGAGAGAGGTACAATTTTTTCTATCATGGTTTTATTCATGCCACACATACGATGTTATTAACTTGGCCAAACATTGTACAAAATATATAAAACAAAGCACCGGTAACTTATTTAATAGATAATAATATGCCTTATCTCATGCATGCTTTAGAAAATGGATATTAGCTTTAAAGTATTTGTCTCTTTTCAAATGGTGGGTCTTTAGTTGGTGGGTTTTCAGTTGGTAGGTTTTCAGGTGGTAGTCTTCATTTGGTTGTTTTTCTAATTGGTGGTTTTTTAATTGGTCCAAATGGAACTGAGAGTCTTCCATCCTTACCGTTTCGTTGCAATATTATGTCATCATTAGCAAGACCTTGTGGAATAATGATAAGAACACCAACAAACAAAACAAGTAAGGACAAGAAAAAAGGAGCCATTTTGTTAAGTGGTTTTGGTGTTTGTGCAAAAAAAGAAGAAGGGGAGTAATCGTGTTTATACTAGTTAGGGGCCTTAATGGGAACTTAATTTCTCCATTAGAGTCGTTATTATATCTCAATGGTTATTTTATTATATATTAAATTTTGTGGTGATTTATTCAACAATGTTACAACTCTTGGAAAAACTACAAGAGTATTTACAATATCAATCATTTATAACTATTGCCCTTTAGTGTCATTGACTTTCTCCATGTGTTAACCTTTCTATTAATTGTACATGCATTACATAGTTACCTTAAATAATTAAATAAAAAAAAAAATGCACAATTATTGATTTGGTACAATTAAAATATGTGATAACATAAAATTGGATTTAGTTTGTATAAATAATCATATTTCATTTTGTATATATTTGTAGATAAATTTAAATACTAACATTACAAATTAAATTTGCATTGTAGTTTAACTTAATTGGACCAATGAATAAATGTTTTAGTCAAATATCAATAATTATTCTCTACAAAAATATTGAACCATCTCAACATCAAATTAAATAAGTTATATTTAGATTAAGATTAAACTCTTTAGATATAATTTACGCGATACTATATTTGAATTCATTTTATTTAATCTATCTTGTATACATATGTATGTACAATATTTTTATCACACATTGTGATCGTTCGTAACTCGAAATAAAACGTTAGTACGCGTAGTTGCTTGTGGATGATATCCACTTTAATTACAAATAAAAAAAAATAAAGAAAAAAATTATTCTTGTTATCTACCACTACGTTGATTCCACTTTATAAGAATCGGATTGATTAAAGTACAAATACTCACTAATAAATCTCTCAAATTAATTAGCACCTTCTAAATCACACTCTTAAACCTACAAAACACATTCTCATTCTCCTAATATTCTCAATGCATACTTTTATTGATACAAGTTTTAATCTCATGTTCTAATATCATCATTTAGTGTATTTTCCCTTTTCAAATTATATTTTATTTGTTTCCTGATTTTCAAAAAGATGAGTCGTTTATTGATCATATGTAATGTATGTGACACCGTAAACCACAAAATAACATATACTAGATTTTTTTTTTTTAGGAAAATTCGCAGCGCATAAGAATATTTGTTTCCAAGGAAATAAATACTTTTATAACTAATTTAGGATATCACGTTCCTCTAAATACACATGTACAAATTCAACTTTTAATTCTCCAATGAAAATAGTGTAATATCAATGAACTTGACTTATTTATAATTTCTTAATTTCATTCCAAAAACTTATTAGTACTTAAAAGGTTTTCATACAAAAAGTCGTTTCTAATTAAATAAGTAAAAGTACAATACAAATTACAACTCTTAACTCTCGATATCACTTATCAGAGTGAGATTTCTCCCAAATTTGAACATCAAGACTCATTAACCTGTAATAACTGCAATTTCGCAAACTCAGGGACAAGTCAGTCAAACACAAACAATGAAGGAGGTGAGTTTTGAAATCATGTTAATAGTATAGTATAAGTAAGGACAACACGCAAACAATTATAGTAGATTGTATCATAATCACACTACGATATATCAAAATATTCAAGCCAATAGTATCGTATTGCAACATCAAAGTCACTAAAGTAAAATAATTATCTCATTATAATGTGCATCAAATCATCTAAGAGTGATTATTATTACTTTTTAAACACATCAATGACAACAAAACAATCATAGGAAAATGCAAAGTTATGCATGAGCTTAGACTCTACTTCACAATATGGTACCATTCTATCTCTGAAGTACTTGGTTATGAGGCTTGATAATATACCACCATCCCGGTGGATGGACAATTCAAATTGACCATGTCCTTATAGATCCCCTCAACTCAACTCGAGACATATATACACAACATTCGAGAGAAACGTGTGTTTCATGGTAGCTCCCGACATTTGGAGTGCTACCTCCAAGTCACCTAGGAATTCTCCACCCGAATACCTCCAAGGTCGAACAATCTTGCTTTAAGGCTCAACAACAGACCGCCACGACCAGCCTTATTCAGCTGTACTTCCCCAAAATCACTAAGCTTGTTAGGCCCTACCTATATGATGACAAAGAAATCTCCACTTCACAAATTCTCAATATTTATTTTCTCCCCTCATTGGCCTATGATACTCCATTAAGACCGTCACCTCAAACACAAATTGGAATCACCATTATTTCATCAATTATGGGGTTACTTCAATATTTTCATCACAAATTTATAATATAACTATCATTAATCACACATCATCATCATTATGTAAACGCATCACAAATTTATAGCATCACTATCATCAATCATAGATCATGACATAAACTTATCACAAATTTATAACATCACAACTATTAATCATACATCATCATCATCATCATCATCATCACAAAATAAAATTATCACAACGCATCCATCTTTTATTATCACATCACATAAACTCATCTAATCAAAGAAATACATAAAATTAATTTGATGCTCAATATCACAATAATATCAAATACCACACATTTAAGGAAATTAAATCAATCAACCCCTTACCACATTAATTAGTTTATTCCTCAAAGGGCTATTGCAATACGTAGCGAGCCCCAGATGAATCGTTGGGAAATACAGTTTTCTATTTCATCTCACAATATATTATACTCATGAATTCAAACGCTCTCTCACCCCCATTTCGACGCTTTCACACGCGAATACTGTGACACCCTAAAACCCAAAATAATATATATAATAATTTATATCATATTTCTATTAAAATTTGCAGCGGATAAATAAAAATTCTTCAAAGGAAAAAAAAACTTATGTTTCTTATTTAGAATATCACATTTATCAAAATACTATCGGAACACTTTTAAAAAAATTTCCTCCTATAAAAATAGTGCAATCTCAATAAGCTTGATTTAAGTGTAGTTACTTAATTTAATTCTAAAAAACTTACTAGTACTTATAAGGTTGTTGCATCAAAAATAGTTTTAAATTTAATAAGTAAAATAAAAATTACAACTCGGTATCACCTATTAGAGTGTGGTTTCTCCCAAACTTGAACTTCAAGACTCATTAAAATGTAACAACTGCAATTTCACAAACGCAGGGTCAAACCAATCAAACACAAACAACGAAGGAGGAGAGTATCCAAATCATGTTGATAGTATAATCTAGGTAAGAAGAACACGCAAACAATCGTAATATAACCGTATGATTACAAAAATATTCCTCAAGGAAATATCACATTAAAATGTCTCAATCACTCAAGGAAAATCAATACCTTTCACTATAATCACGACAAAAAAAAAAATCACAAGAAAATGCAATGCTATGCATGAGCTTAGACTCTACTTCACAATGTGGTACCATTCTTACTCTGAGGTACTTGGTTATGAGGTTTGATACTATGTCACCATCCCGGTGGATGGACAATTCAATTTGGCCCTGTCCTCATAGATCCCCTCAACTCGACTTGAGACACATATACGCGACAATCGGGGTAAACGTGTGTTGCATGGTAGCTTCTGACATTTGGAGTGCTACCTCCAAGTCACCTAGGAATTCCCTACCCGAATACCTCCAAGGTCTAACAATCTCGCCTTCAAGCTCAACAGTAGATCGCCACGATCAGGCTTAATTTAGTTGTATTTCCCCAAAATCACTAGGCTTGTCAAGCCCTACCTATATGATGAAAAAATAATCTCCCCTTTAAAAATTTTCAATATTTATTTTCTCCCCTCATTGGCCTATGATACTCCATTAAGACTGTCATCTCAAACACAAATTGAAATCACCATTATTTCATCAACTATGGGGTTACTTCAATATTCTAATCACAAATTTATAACATCACTCTCATTAATCTCTCTTATTAACTATAGGGTTACTTCAATCCTTATTACCACATCACATAAACTTATCTAATCAAACATATACATAAAATTCATCCGACACGCAATATCAGAATAATATCAAATACCATATATTTAAAGAAATTAAATCAAGCAACACCTTACAAATATTTATGTTCTGCATTTTAATCACACAATAAATTTATCACTCAAAGGGCTACTTGTAATGCCTAGTTATGTGAGTATAAAAACTGAGGTAATAATGGAAAAATTTCAAGGTTATATAAGAGAATAAGGTACTGTAATAAATAATGAATTGTTCGAAAGAAGTAATTTATGAAATCTCAAAAAAATCCTTACAACTGAAAAAAAATCTTTAATATTTAAAATATCCAAAACTGGGCAAATAATATCTAATCCCGAAATTAAGTATGATGTAGACATTATATCTACTTATTCTTGATCTACTAATCTAATTGAAGGAAGTCACTCTTCTCAAGGGAGGTCGGACTTCTCGACTCTCGACATCCTCAACGATCTCAATATCTGAAAACAACACTTTAATGAGATACTAAATCCCAGTGAATAATACACACAATTTTAAAACAAGTATTGTTCTCAGCCGGAGCGGTAACCGGAAAAAGTCAATCATGGCACCCGCCTTTATCCAAAAATTTCTTTAGAACTGTTAATGATATAACTAAGATTTCTCTATAAATAACCAACTACTTCCAATAATTAATAAAATCTCATCAAATTAAATAAACGATAAAATCCACATCTATCATAAATCAGATAATTCCAATATACACATTTATTCTGCAGAAAATAATCAATCAATTCAATGATGGAGATGTACTACTTATGCAAAGTGAGTATTATCTAATCATGTGGAGCACCAACTCATCCAGTGTTGGGTACAAGACCCATTTTTGTGGAGCTTAAACCTCATCTCTTTGTGAAGTTTAAAACTCATCCCGGTGGAGTTTAAACCTCATCTCTTTGTGAAGTTTAATACTCATCCATGTGGAGTTTAAACCTCATCTCTTTGTGAAGTTTAATACTCATCCATATTTGGGGTACAAGACCCATCCGTGTGGAGTTTAAACCTCATCTCTTTGTGAAGTTTAATACTCATCCATGTGGAGTTTAAACCTCATCTCTTTGTGAAGTTTAATACTCATCCATGTGTGGGGTACAAGACCCATCCGTGTGGAGTTTAAACCTCATCTCTTTGTGAAGTTTAATACTCATCCAGGTGGAGTTTAAACCTCATCTCTTTGTGAAGTTTAATACTCATCCATGTTGAGTTTAAACCTCATCTCTTTATGAAGTTTAATACTCATCTATATGTGTAGAGTTTAAACCTCATCTCTTTGTGAAGTTTAATACTCATCCATGTGGAGTTAAACTTCATCTCTTTGTGAATTTAATACTCATCCTGGTGGAGTTTTAAACCTCATCTCTTTGTTAAGTTAATACTCATCCATGTGGAACATCATCTCTTTGTGAAGTTAAACTCATCCTTGTGGAGTCTCTTCTTTGTGAAGTTTAATACTACATATTTGGGGTAAGACCCATCACGTGTGGAGTTTTAAACCCATCTCGTTGTGAAGTTTAAATACTCATCCTTTGTGAAGTTTAAACCTCATCTCTTTGTGAAGTTTAATACTCATCCATGTTGGGGTACAAGACCCATCCGTGTGTTTAAACCTCATCTCTTTGTGAATTAAATACTCATCCATGTGGAGTTTCATCTCTTTGTGAAGTTTAATACTCATCCATGTGTGGGTACAAGACCCATCCGTTGTGTGGAGTTTAACCCTCATCTCTTTGTGAAGTTTAATACTCATCCAGTGGAGTTTAAACCTCATCTCTTTGTGAAGTTTAATACTCATCCATGTGGAGCTTTAAAAACTCATCTCTTTATGAAGTTTAATAACTCATCTATATGTGTGGAGTTTATACCTCATCTCTTTGTGAAGTTTAATACTCATCCATGTGGAGTTTAAACTTCATCTCTTTGTGAAATTTAAATACTCATCCTGGTGGGTTTTAAACCTCATCTCTTTGTGAAGTTTAATACTCATCATGTGGAGTTTAAACCGCATATCTTTTGTGAAGTTTAAAACTCATCAATAGGTGGGGTACAAGAATATATATCTCAGCACACACAATCAAAATCATTCATAATTTTAATAATCATATTTCGTAAAATTATATTTATGACATAATATTTCATTTGAATATATAATAACAATGATCATTCAAGAAAATATAATAAACAATCTTTTTAGAGAATATATAATCTCTCAAACACAGCAATCCAAAATAATTCATATTTCAACACACTATATTTTGAAAAATCATATTTATAATCTACTTTATCAATGGATCATTGAATATTATGATATATCTCTCAAATGATCATTCAGAAATAACTAACACATATTTATAATCTCACTATCTTGAATATTAAATGATCCATTCCATATGTCTTGTTAAAGGACTCAAACACATGCAATCCAAATAATTCATATTTTAACAATTTTATTCGTAAAATCATATTTATAATGTAATATTTCATTTGAATATATAATAACAACAATCATTCAAGGAAAATATAATAAAACAATCTTTATAAAGAATTATATTCAAACAAATCATCAAAATGGTAAATTTAACACAAACAATATAAATAAATCAATTTATGATCTATTATTACAATTCATAAATCTCAGTTTTTAATAGAGTTAGGTTCTCGACAAAAATATATTTTTAGCAGAAAATACCAATTCAAAAATACTTAACTCCTCTTTCCATTCTAAATTTCCAAAATAAATGTACCATGAAAGTTTAAAGCGGTGTGATTACTCACCTCTGAAGGTTATACCGATAACATTCCTTCTTTGGTCACTCACTATAACGTCTATCGCCACTCGCAAAATACTTTAGCTACTCTGCCAATTTGATATATTCTATCCTTTTTGAAGAATTTAATTATGTATTATTTTTATTTTTCCTTAGTGGCTACTTATAGCTAATACTTACACTGATTATCCTAAGTTACAAAACTATACGTTACAACTACTTAACCATATACTTTCTACCACTTATTGGATTGATTGTTATAATCAAGTGGTGTGCAAGCAATTTAGCCTATAATTTTCTACACTAATGGATTTGATTGTATAAATCCAAGCGGTGCCAGCAATTTAGCCTATTATTTTTCTACCACTAATTGGAATTGATTGTTATATTCCAAGCAACCTCACCAGCCATTCTATAACTTAATTACTTATTTGTTTCATCTAACAATTAAACATAAAATGTATAGTTCAATCATTTGTAATAAAACAAACAATAAGTAGATAGATAAATAAATAAATAGAACAAAGCTAAGATCTATCGTATTATCTTATTATTTTTAATTTGGTTGAACTTAGCCTAACCCAAAGATAATTATGTCATTACATTCTAAATCTTGAAATCATAGGACGTTACAGTGTTCATAATTAATATTATGAATTTTGAGATAAAATTTATGTGTGATTCGGTGTGAATAAAATATGTTGGAGTATTTCTGTTGTATTTGAAAAATCATTAGTGATAAATGCAGTGTTAAAAAATGGGGGAATCTTTTGAAATAGCTTGCATTACTTACTGATTGTGGTGAAAAAAGTTTGAGTTATGCTCCATGCGATAGTGGTGACCGATGACTGGGCCACGAAGTGATGTCATAGTGATCTGTGGTATCATTCTATATCCTTTGCGGGATTTTCGCGTCGTGTAGGTCTATGATAGACTACACATTTTTAGTAATGTGTTGGACCCCGTGATAGGTGGCACCCGTTTAAAGAGTATTGTCTTGTGAATAGAGCACGGTACATTTACGATTTACGCTTTTTAGTAAATCGTGTTGACCCATGATAGGTGGCACCTCTCCGGTAAACAGTACTGGTTTGGGATAGGCGGTACATTTACGATTTACCTTTTTAGTAAATCGTGCTGACCCGTGATAGGTGGTACCTCGGTAAATAGTTATTGGTCTGTGATAGGCGTATGTTTACGATTTACGCTTTTCAGTAAATCGTGTTTACCCGTGATAGGTGGCACCTCGTTAATTAGTATGGTCTACGATAGGCGGTACAATTTATGATTTTACGGCCCTTAGAGAGGGTTTTGGTTCAAATTCTGGAATTTCATGCATTTATGGCATATACGCATTGCATTAGGGGGTGCTTGGCACGCGAGTCATGTTTGCTATACTATGATGATTGTATTACATATTCGGTTGTTGTTTTGATTTGCCGTAATTGCTTTGAGGTGTGAAGTTGGTGTTGATTAAGTTTTGATGTAATTATGTATTCATAATTGATTTAATGAATATTCGATGTGTGATTGAGGAGGTGTGAATTTTTGACGATTATTTTGTGTTAATTCATGTGTTCATAATTGATAACATTAATGTTTGAAGTGTTGATTGATTCAAAAGCCATTTTAGAATTGAAAATCTGCATTTTCTCTCAGTTGTATTTGGTTATGACAGTGTTGTTTTGTCAAATTCATTTTTCGACATTGTTTATGCATCTTTGGACATATGAAAACCTTTCGAGGATATGCTAGACGAAAGGTCCTTTTGAGCATTTGAAAATATAAGAATTTTGCTAAGTGTTATTTGTTAATTTCGGTTGGTGGCCCTTTACAATTATTTGTGAAAATCTGGGTTTTGCCCTCAGATGAGAAAGGATTGTCCTTATCAGTTAAGTACTTTGAGTCAGCATGTAGTTAGACATACCTGACTGAAGTTGTGTTAGGAGGATCTTGCGGGTTGGCGTGGAGATCACTCGGGTTGGTATAGTGTTTGTAACATGATCAAATTAGGTGGTTTTATAGGGACTAGATGATCTTCTTTGTGGTTATTTATTTCATTTGGAAGAATGTATAATAGGATAAACTGTCTGATGACTTTTCTTTTGATGAGGTCAATGTTCCACTTATGAGGTGAGTGGGGAAAAATAGAGATTATTGGGACAGTGCTATTATGCAGGTGCGTCTGGGACAATACCCCAGGGATGTGAGCTATGTTTTGATTAGGTCTCATGCCCCAGTGTATATTTTATATTAAACTACTTGAATTTTGTTTTCAAAACTATTTCCGCTGTTTGTAAATATTGTTTGACTTTTGTCTTTGTGTTACGACTTAAACATTTTAAATAATATTTTTTTCTTTATTCTTTGTTTAAAAAAAAAAATCTCTTGCTGCTGAGTTAAAAATCTGGGTTTTTACAATCCTCTTCAGGTTACTTTGAATCCTTGAGTGATTTCACATTCACGATTCAGTTAATCGATAATGATAGTTTACAGAATAAAGTTCTTTCATTTACTCTGTGCACTAGAGAATTAAGAGAGAAAGCGAACTTAGAATATTTTTGACTCGTGTAGACATAGAATTTGTGTTGTTATTTTCTTCTGTTCTTCTAGTTTGCATACTAATATATCTCTATCTTATATAGAGATACTATACCAATTGGTGAAAAAGAAAACAAAATTTCTTCAACCAGATCATACCAATTAGTGTGAAAGAAAATTCAACTCTTGATGAAATGATATTTGCAACTTTTGATATCTTAATAGATGCATGTGGTATTGAATTAAACTCAATCATGTAACACTTGACCAAGTGATACATTCAATTATTTAATTTTTCTACATTAATATAGGCTATTAAGAATAAATCCAAATATATTTTGGAAATTCCTCTAAACCATCCCCATCATTTCAAATATATTTAAGTGTATGTTTTCACGGTAATTTCATGGTTATTCAAGGTAAATTATCTACGATTCGGACATTACTTAGTGAAAATTATGCTTTCAACTTATACATCCCCAAATAGATTGGTAGGACAAAGCTTGAACAACACATCATTAGAAAAGTGTGCATAACTTACACATGAAATATCGGTACATAATGAATCGACTTATAAAATGCACATTTGATAAGGCCTATGTTCTTCTTTTTTGTGAAGATTTAGAGTCAACTCTTGAACTCTATGAAGGGGCCCACTTCATTCCATATAGGGGCTAATAGAAATTGCACCCATAAATTAATACATTCCAACAATACTGTTTATATGGTCATTAAGAGGATACCTCATTACATTTTTATTTTAATGGTCAAGGTACTTTTATCTTTGGGATGTATCTATGTGTCAAGTAGTTCAATCTCTAATAGTGTGATTTCAATATTGAACTCAAGACTGATGCTACTCAGTGTGAGTTGATGTTGCCACCATTAGTGATTATCTAGATATGAGCTTGTATCACACCCCTAATGATGTTTTCAACACCATGTCCTTTGTCAGACCTTTCGTCAAAGGATCTGCAAGATA
>PGWS01000371.1:0-10636 GCA_002896235.1 Cicer reticulatum | reverse complement strand
ATTAGTTGCAAAGCAATAAATTACAAGAGAATTTCTATACGGTAATGCTTAATTCTAATCTTAAATCTACTAAGGAATTAGGGGTTACTTTGGAATTAAAGGTTCTGTCACTAAGACATTAGGGCAAGAATAACAAAGAGAATTCGGATAATGAATTCAATAAAGGATTCCAATAACTGAGGGTAAATTAGACCCAAGGTTGGGATTCGAAGTTGGAAACTCATCCCTGATATTTTTCCCTATTATAAAAGATCAAGTTTTACTAACTGTTGCCTGTCAATTTTAGATTATTATTTCAAGTCAACTTGGGAACCTTTGTTCATTCTTGGTAATCAATATAATTCAATAGTAAAAACGGCAATCCTTGAGTTCGACTCTCGGTACTCACCGTTTTATTATTACTGCAACGATTCAGTACACTTGCTGAAACGCTATCCAGTTGTGCTATGGATCCTAGCTTTCATTTGCAATTTGGTTTGACTCCAATTGGACATCTACAACACCAGATATGGCTGAAATACTCTACATGTGTATGTTGATTTCTCACCAAATTTGAGCACTGGCACCCAAAACGCAACGCAATGTAAAATTACGAAATTTCCTACTTAATCACTAAATTATAAAACATAAGAACATTTAATTTAACTCAAGGAACAAATCAACAAAATATATCAAATAAATCCTTAATTTTAACTAGTAGTTAGATAATAAGACTAAACAATAGTGGGAAAATATGCATATGATGAAGAGTCATCACAACCCCAAACTTAATCTATTGCTTGTCCCCAAGCAACAATTAATTTCATATTCGGATCCTGTTGAATGCACACTTAAATTCAATTCTCAAATTTACATCAAAACTCAAATTTCAAAGTTCTTGCTACTGCAAAACATCATCATGCTCTATGGTTGTTTTCAAAAATACAGACAACAAGATTTGTACACATTGGCTTTCATTCATCAATTCAACTCTCTCTTCACACAATCTCACTAAAATTTCTCTCAAGTGTTTAGAAGGGTTATAAATTTATCACTCAAATCCTAGAACATAGCATACGCGAACCATAGGCTTGAAAAAATTCTAGTTAGCAATCACAATGCAGTAAACACATTACATTTTTTTGAGGACTTTCGGGTTGTAATGGGGCTTAGGTAAGGGTAGGACTTTTAGGATAGTAGGCTTTACCACTTGGAGTTAGGCATACATTTCCACCTTATTCTACCATTTTTTTTTTCTTCACCTTTTCATTATGGGGATTCTCAGACATTGACAGAAGAACCAAGAAGATATATTTTTTTACCAAATTACACAGATTGAATTTTTCTTTTTTTTCTTCTTTCTTCTTTCATTTTATTTTTCTTTTTCTTCTTTTTATTTCTTTTGGTGAGAATCACCACCCCAAACTTAAAAAGTTGCTATCCCATGAGCAACCCCAAACTTAGAATTTTTTCAAGACAAGAATTTTTTTCTACCTAACTCCAAGTAAGGTGATTTAATTAAAGTCAGGTGTTTTGCTTGTAATGTAGCTAGTAACCGAAATAAAAGGGCAAGGCTCAAAGGGGCTAGCAAAGGGTAAAATTTTCATAGGGTAGTTAGAAAGACTCAAACGACCAATAAAATTGTTTTTTCCTCTAATGTATTTAGTGTACATTGAAAAAAATTGACCTTAAGTTGATGCAAGTCAGAATTTAGTGCAAGTTCTAGAGGGATAACACACTGGTCTGTGATAATCACACAAAAGATTTAAGTGTTTAGGCTCAAAATGCTCACAACTAGGATTTAATAACACATGAGAGAGTATGAACAATCAAAATTAAAGCCCAACATGCTTCTGAAAAGTTAAAATTGTATTTTTTGAAAAATTGATGGCATATTAGCCTTCTACAACCATTTAGTTATATTCAAGAATGCATGCATTAGGAAGGCTTGTCGACTTGAGCAATAACGTCATTATCTAAGAAATGAAATTTAACTTGCAAAGTCACAAACAGAAATTTTAAGATTTAAGTGCAAGTTAGTACAACTGTTTCATCATAGTACACATTTAGTGAAAGGGAAAAAAACCATGAAGAAAATAAGTCAACATACAATGACATTAAACAAAGAAACGAGAAGAATGGGAAAGCAGCAGGACAAAACAACAGAAAGAAAAAAAAAGAGGAAAGAAAACTTCTCTCAGTTTAGTAGTTCAAGGATTCTCGTTTAGATCATCCGCTCCTGTTCCGTTATGGTCGCCAGTATACTGGTGAGGTGCAAATAGATCAGCATAAAACATGCCTCTTGATGTCTGTTGAGTGAAGGATGTACTTGCAACCTTAGTTCGTTTTGCTGGAAAAAGCGCTTGGGTGCGCGTTCTGTCATTTGGAGCTGTACAATCGCTTCTCAACGCATCTTTTTGATTCCTTGCTCATACCAAACATCAAAACTAAGAGAACTAGAAATTAGAGACTAAAACTGGAACTAAATGGAGTAAAATAAATCTGAAATGCAATAAATAAATACGGTGCAAAGGATATAAAATTGGGTTGCCTCCCAATAAGCGCTCGTTTAGTGTCTTGAGCTTGACGTCTCAACTACTGTCAAGGTGGCATATATGACAAGAAGAACACATCATCCTTCTCACCAAGAGATACATATTTCAAGTGAGGTGGCAATTGCTTGAGTGCAGCCGATGGCATATCTTTCTTTTTCTCTACATATTCATCTTCATTCCTTTTCAACCCCTCCCATGTAGTGGGGAAACGGGGGGAGTACGATGATGATGCTTCTGGCATGGCTAAAACTTCTTTCACCTTCGGATCTTTACTTTCTTTAACAACATCTTGGGGTAGGCATAACACTCTTTCTAATGGCATAATGTGTCCTTGATGTTCACCTTCTTCATCGACTATCGAATTAAAAATCTCAATTCGGTGGCACCCTTCTCTTTCGTTTGAATGTTCCATGGCTTTTAAAATATTGAATGTAACTGTTTCCTCATTTACCTTAAAGGTTAAGGTGCCATCGGCTACATCAATCATAGCTCGCCCTGTTGCTAAGAACGGTCTCCCCAAAATCAAAGGAATGTCATTGTCTTCCTCCATGTCTAGTACCACGAAATCCATTGGAAAAATGAACTTATCCACTTTAACCAACACATCTTCCACCACTCCATAAGGGTTGTTTCATTGAGCGATCCGCAAATTATAGCATCAGCTGTGTGTCTTTGACTTTCCAATGCCCAGTTTTTTGTTATGGAAAGGGGCATAAGACTTCACTAGCCCCAAGATCACACATAGCCTTCCAAAGTTCTATTTCCAATGGCACACGGGATTGAGAAGCTTCCAGGATCCTGAGCTTCGCAGAAGTTTTCTCTGTAGTACAGCACTACATGCTTCGGTTAGCAGCTCACTGTTAACCGCGATTTTTCTTTTCTTCGATAGAATCTCCTTCATGAACTTCGCGTATGTTGGCATCTGTTCTAAGTGCCTCTGCAAAAGGAATGTTAATTTGTAATTTTTAAAAACATCAAGGACTTACTGAATTGTTTTTCTGTTTCTTCCTTTTTTAACCTTTGAGGAACGGAAGTCGATTTCTGGTTGGCAGTGGTTCCCCTTTTTGTACCACATGTCTTCTCCTTTTCAGAGTGGTGTGCTCTTCCACTAGGTCGGTATGTGACTGTTTCTTCTGAGTGGGTCGAGCTTGAAGTGCTTACACTTTGTTTGACTTTAAGTGGTACTTGTTCACTTACCTTGCCACTCCTTGTTTGTCACGGCATTAACATAATTTCGTGGATTCGTAACTGTGTGACTAGGCAAACTGTCCAGTCGTTCTTTGTGCCATTTGTTGAGCAAGTTGACCCATTTGAGTTTCCAGATTCTTTATGGATGCAGAGTGATTTTTCTGGATGGCTCTTGACCTCTTCAATAAAAGAATTTGTGGTTGTCACTAATTTCTCCATGGCACCTCCCAAGCAGCCTTTCTAGGTGGAAATTGGTTCGTTTGAGCTCCTTGTTGACCATGAGAACCACCTTGCTGATCTCTCCAGGAAAAATTTGGATGATCTCTCCAACCAGGGTTGTACGTATTGGAGTAGGGATTATTCTGCCTCCCGTCATTTACTAACAAAATTCACCTGTTCTAGTTCTTCTAACTCATTGTCATCCAGTGTTCACAGGCTCCAGTTTTATGTGCTCCTCCACAAAGGTACAGTTAGTCTGCTTTAGTAATTTGAACAGAGGCTACCGGGGGTTGTATATTTAAGCTACCATCCCCTTCTTTATCTCAGCGGCAATAACATCTTTATCTATTTTGAGAGCAACATCCCTTGAACTAACCCGACCTCATAAACATTCAACTCTAGCATACAACTTTTGAATTGCTTTCGCAGTTTCTTTTTTTTTTTTTTTTTTTTTTTTCTGGATCAAAGAAAAGTTCAGCTGAGGACTGGCCTCGCATACAAGGTTAGACAATTGTGAGTACTGAAGAGTTAAAGCAAGATAAATAATTAAGTAAAATATAGAGTTTTAAACCAAATTTTTTTTTTTAAATTAGAAATAAAATAAAAGAAGAAATTTTATTGCAGAGCAAAAAATTTCAACTCAGTAAATAAACTAATTCAATAGTGAATTGGCAATCCCCAGCAACGGCACCAAAAACTTGATAGCGTTTCAGCAAGTGTACTGAATAGTGCAAGTAATAATAAAACGGTAGTACCGAGTGTCGAACTCAAGGATTGCGTTTTTACTATTGAATTGTATTTAGTTACTAAATTGAACAAAAAGTTTCCAAGTTTGATTGAATAATATTTTAATATTGACAATAGTAGTAAAATTGATCTTTTATAAATGAGAAAAATGTCAGGGATGGTTTCACTTCAAATCCAACCTTGGTGTCTAATTTGATCCTAGTTATTGAATTCTTTTATTGAAATTATTACCGAATTCTCTTTATTATTCTTGCCCTAATGTCTTAGTGACAAAACCTTTAATTCCAAAGTAACCCCTAATTCCTTAGTAGATTTAAGATTTAGAATTAAGCATTACCGTATAGAATTCGCTCTTGTATATTATTTGTTGTGCAACTAATTTTAATTGGTTTCATGACCTGCACCTATGTCTAGACTACAAATTCATGAATTTCTCATCTCAAGCATTCGTAAAGTCCACTTCCGTTTCAAAATACAAATCGTAGAACATTTTAATGTGATTTCAAGCAATAAAAAGCATTAAGCACAGAGATGAGAAACAATTCAGTACTCATTCATATAACTAGAAATCAAATCATAAAATAAGGGTTTCATCTTGTTACACTCATCCCTAACAAATAGGTTGTTACTCATGACAGAAATAAAAGAGATAAAGATTTAGAGAAGAATTACAAGAAGGATTCATGAATGATTCTTGATAAAACTGCTCCAATGATGTTAGAAACGGCCGTCTTTGAGTTTCTATGCTAGGGCCACAAGTCTCCCAACTTCCCAATAGTGAAAAAGATCATTAAAACAGTAAAAATCTATGTTCTTTATGGTTGGCTGGTGCGGTGATCGCGCCCCAGCGCGCTTGGATGCGCTTGGGCGCGTTCAACAGTGGCGAATGCTGGGAAAAGCGCTTGGCTTGCGCTGGGCGCGCCTCCAGCGCTCAGCATCTGTTGTCCGGCGTATATTGCATTTTTCTCCTCTTTCGAGTCTGAATTTGGTTCCGGTGTCTTCATGAAAGTTGTAGCTATGGATCCTAGCTTTCATTTGCATTTGGTTTGACTCCAATTGGACATCTACAACACCAGATATGGCTGAAATACTCTACATGTGTCATGTTGATTTCTCACCAAAATTCAGCACTGCACCAAAACGCAACGCAATGTAAAATTACGAAAAATTTCTACTTAATCACTAAAATAAAACATAAAACATTTAATTTAACTCAAGGAACAAAAATCAACAAAATATATCAAATAAATCCTTAATTTAACTAGTAGTTGAGGATAAATAAGACTAAAATAGTGGGAAAATATGCATATGATGAAGAGTCATCATTGGCCCAATTTGATCTCAAGATTCTTTATTGAGGTTCAGTGATTTTTTAGGATGTCTTTTGACTCTTCAACGAAAGAACTTGTGTTTGTTACTAACTTCTCAATAACACTCTCCCAAGCAGTTTTTCGAGGTGGAGCTTGATTTTCTTGAGCTCCTTGTTGACCTTGAGATCCACCCTGTTGATCTTTCCGTGATATTTTTTGATGATTTCTCCAACCCGGATTGTACGTACTAGAGTAGGGATTGTTTTGTTTCACGTTGTTACCCACAAAATCACCTCTTCTAGTTCTTCTGTATCATTTTCATCTGGTACTTCACAAGCTCTATTTTTATGTGCTTCACCACAAAAGTCACAACCAGTATGTTTCAAGAATTTGATAGGGGCCACTTGGGGGTTGTATATTTAGAGTTGTCATCTCTTTCTTTATTTCAACAGCGATAACATCTCCTATCTATTTTGAGAGTAGCTTTCCTTCAGCCAACCCGACATCCATAACACTCAATTCTAGCAGACCACTTTTTGACTCACCACCTCTATCATACGACATCATTTGTTCATCTGATGCCATGATCTCGATAATTTTGCGTGTTTTTGATGCGGTCTTGTAATTCAAAT
This sequence comes from Cicer reticulatum, assembly GCA_002896235.1. Lineage (NCBI taxonomy): Eukaryota > Viridiplantae > Streptophyta > Magnoliopsida > Fabales > Fabaceae > Cicer > Cicer reticulatum. Next base: position 4,006 of record PGWS01000371.1, on the reverse strand, counting down.
AACCACTTGTTGTAGCATCCAACATATTTCTAGTTCTAGGCCTCAAACCATTATAGAATATTTGCATATGAGCAATGTCGTTGATCCTTGTCGCACACGGGTCAAATACAATTGATAAAATATAAATAGAGGTAACAACTCGAATTGTTTCGCAAGGACTTCTAATATAATAATAATAACCGAATTGAAAGTTGAAGTTAGAAATGGGGTTTTTTAGATTTTTGATTTAACAGATGAGCAAAACGATTAATCCACTTACTCGAGTTTCAGACCTATCACAGATTCCACCAATGAGTCTAATTTTTAATTCGTGATTCTATTCTTATTTGACTATAGAATAGATCAAACAAGCATAATCAATCTTATGTGAATTCGGTTTCTTTAATTGGATTAAGCATCACAATCATCAAAATATTATAATTAACGATCAACCATCGCAAAATTATAATTCAATTAAATTAGAAATCGAAACTAAATTCTGTCAAATAAATTTAATCAATCCTATTGAAATTCAATTTAAGCAATCAAAATATCAATATAATCAAATAAACAAGAATAGAATCACGAATCAAAATTGACAGTGTAACCTGAATCTCAAGGTGTTGATGAAACTCTAAACCCGTGGATTAATCTTATAAAATTAGTCTTCCGTGAAATTAAAATAAAAAATAAAAAACTGTTTATTTCTTGTAGCAATCTGAATCATAATATTTCCTTCGTAGAAAAGAAACAAAATTGTCAATATATAGTACTCAATATTGGGCTTTAGAGTTTAGGGTTTAAAAAAACAAGTGACCCACTATTTAAAATTATTACAAAAGTCCAAATTACGAAATCTGTAATTTAGGCCCAGTAAAGCTCGGCATTGGGCTTTTATTCCAAAACAAAAGTTGTGGCTCTGATATTTATCTGTCCAACGCCTACTCGTATGCACCAATCTGATATCCAGAGCTCAAGTTATGACCTACAGAGCAAACAAGAGTCAAAATGCAAATAATAAAATTATAATTCAAATTCGACCCAAAGTTTAGAAACAAGCTAAAAATATTATTCTAAGTTATAAAAAGCTTTTAAAATACCAACCTAAAAAGCTAGAAACATGTGCCCAAATGCTATGATCAGTCGTCATAAGCATGATTGGGGCATCCTGCTAGTAAACTCATGAACCTCCTGTAAGTGTCACGAAGAGATTCTCCTTCTTTTTGTTAGTAATTGGAAATCTCTTTCCTTTTTCTAACGAACACAGTTGGGGGAAAGTATTCTTCCAAGAACTTATCTTCAAGGCCATCCTATGTGGTGATGCTATTGGAGAGTAAAGAATTAAGCCACTCCTTAACATCGTCTTTCAATGATAATGGAAATAGTGTCAACCTCTTGCCTTCTTCAAAACAACCATCCACCTTCGTTGTTTCACATAGTTCAAAGAAGTTTGTGAAGTGTCTATTGGCGTCTTCATTATGTCTACAGAAAACATGAATCTCCTTCAACTCTTGGTATAGAGCTGGACTTATTTTAACTTGTTGACTATAACCGATTGGTTATGGATGGCCAACCGAACACTGTTTCTATCTCGATTTCCATAATCGCCGAGGGTATGTTCAGGTTGTGGTGGATCAACCATCTCCGCAAATATGAAGAAATCCCCCAAATCCTCTTCTTCCACTACTAATTGCCTTTTCCTATGTCTCATTTCTCAAACCGCCTTTCGATTTGCTTTTGCAGTTTTTTCGATTTTTGGATCAAAGAGAAGTTTAGCTAAGGATTGGCCTCACACACAAGGTTAGACCAATTGTGAGTAAGTGAAAGTTTTTAAATAAGAAAAATAAATAAATAAGTAAATAAAAACAAAAATTTTATTGCAGAGCAAAAAATTCCAATTAAGTAAATAAATTGTAACTCAATAGTGATATGACAATCCCCAGCAACGGCGCCAAAAACTTGATAGCGTTTCAGCAAGTCTACTGAGTTATTGCAAGTAATAATAAAACGAAAGTACCGAGTGTTGAATTCAAGGATTGCATTTTTTATATCGAGTTGTGTTTAATTACTAAAATTGAATAAAAAGTTTCTGCATTGATTGAAATAATATTTAAAATTAACAAGAGTAATAAAATTGAACTTTGATAATAATTAAAATGTCAGGGATGAGTTTCACATCGAATTCAACCTTGGTTTATAATTTGATCCTAGTTACTAAATTCCTTTCTTGAATTATTATCGATTTCTCTTCATTATTCTTGCCCTAATGTCTTAGTGACATCATAACCTTTAATTCAAAAGTAATTCAATTGGTTTCATGACATGCATTTATCCCTAGACTACAATATCATGAATTTCTCATTTCAAGCCTTCGTAAAGTCCACTTCAATTTCAAAATATGAATCGTAAAACATTTTAAATTTGATGAAGCAATAAAAAGCATTAAGCACATAGATGAGAAAAATAATTCAATAAACTTATTCATATAACTAGAAATTAAATCAGACAAAAAAGGATTTCATCTTATTTCACTCATCCCTAACAAATAGGATTTAGTTACTCATGGTAGAGATACAAAAGATAGAGATTAAAGAAGAATTGCAGGAAATATTCATGAATGATTCTTGATGAAACTCCTCCAATGGTGTTAGAAACAGTCGTCCATGAGATTCTTTACTAGGGCACAAGTCTCCAAATTTCCCAATCGCCAAAAAGATGCCTAAGAAGCGAGAGAAAAAAAAAACGTATTTTAATGTATTCATGTATGCGCCACGCGCCCCAGGTGCGGAATTTGCGCTTCAGGCGCAATTGAACAATGTCAGGAATGTCAAAATGCGCCATAGGCAAAATCTCTTCTATCTTACGTGTATTGTATGTTTCTCCTCTTTGGAGTCCGAATTTGGTTCCAGGTTCTTCTTGAAAGTTGTAGATATGAATCTTAGATTTCATTTTTACTTGGTTTGACTTCAATTGGACATCCATCACTCCAGATATGACTGAAGCACTCCATATAGTTCATGTTGATTTCTCACGAAAATTCAGCACTGCACAAAAACAAAAAAACAATATAATACTATGACAAATCTCTACCTAATCAAGGAAATAAGCAAATAAAAATTTCATTAAATCCAAGAACTAAAATCAACAAAACATTTCAAATAACTCCTTAAATGAACTAATGATTCAAGATAAATAAGACTAAAAACACTAAAAAAATATGCATATGATGAAGAGTCATCAAAGTTCTTCCTGTAGATGCATATAGAGCACAAATACAAAAGCTTAAAAGTGATGCCAAATATTATGTGTGGGATGATCCATATATGTGGAAATTTTGTAGTGACCAGGTGATTAGGCAATGTGTCCCTTACCAAGTATGAGGGACATTTTTGTCATGCCTTTCAGGTATAGGGGACATTTTGGTCCTCAACGGATAGCCAGAAAAGTCTTAGGCTTGGGTTTCTTTTAGCTCATTTTTTTCATGGATGTTTTTGAGACTTACCGAACTTGTTAATAGTGCCAAATAACAGGATCAACAATCAGTCAAAGGTGTGAGATGCCTCAACAACCTATGCTTTTTCTGTGAAGTATTTGATGTGTGGGACATTGACTTTATGGGCCTTTTCTCTATATCATTTGGTTTTGTCTACATTTTACTTGTTGATTATGATTTGAAGTAGGTGAAGGCAATACCCACTAGGACTAATGAATCTAAAGTTGTTACAGGTTTTGTCAAATAAAATTGTTTTTGCAAATTTGGAATACCTCGAGCCATTATAAGGGATCAATGCACTCATTTTTGCAATCGCACAATGGAAGCTTTGCTTCAGAAGTATGGGATTGTGCATAGATTTTCTACACGTTATCATTCCCAGACAAATGGACAAGCTGAAATCTCAAAAAGAGAAATCAAATAAATTTTAGAAAAAATGGTGCGGCCAAACAGGAAGGACTAGAGCTTCTGGCGAGATGAAACTCTTTGGGCTCATAGAACCGCCTACAAAATACCAAAAGGGATGTTTCCTTA
>PGWS01000364.1:0-19355 GCA_002896235.1 Cicer reticulatum | reverse complement strand
TTAGGGTTTTTAACCAATCTTGTGCATCCAATAGGTGTGTTTGTATCATTGGATGAAAATTTAGGTCATTTTCGTCCTCCCTAGAGTTATTCTTGTCCAACAAGGGTTTTTAACTAACCTTGTGCATCCAATAGGTGTGTTTGTGTCATTGGATGAATATTTAGGTCGTTTTCATCCTCCCTAGGCTTATTCTTGTCCAATTAGGGTTTTAAACCAATCTGTGCATCCAATAGGTGTGTTTGTGTCATTGGATGAACATTTAGGTCATTTTCGAACTGCCTAAGCTTATTCTTGTCCAATTAGGGTTTTTAACCAATCTTGTGCATCCAATAAGTTCAGTTGTGTCATTGGATGAACATTTAGGTCATTTTCGTACTCCCAAGGTTTATTCTAGTCCAATTAGGGTTTTTAACCAATCTTGTGCATCCAATAGGTGTGTTTGTGTACTTGGATAAACATTTATGGCATTTTCGTCTTCCCTTGGCATTTCAAGCTTATGTTACCTTATCCACAGCTGATCATCAAGATTCTTAAACATTTCAAGGTTTCATTTGGTAATGAAGAATCTGCAAAAACCACTCTAGTATTTGGAGAATCAATTGTAAATCAAATGCAATTGAAAAGGTTACACGGAATTTTGATAAGATCTCAGCCTGCTGTTGAACCAGCACAGCCTCAGCCACAACCTCAGCCTCAACCAGCAACTGCACCAGCCACTCCTGACTTTGTTGCCAAAATAATGGAATTCATTGAAGCTCAAATGGCACACAATGCCAAGATGCTAGAATCACAGTCCAGATTGGAAGAAAATTTAAGGACTCTATAGGCATCCTTGAATTCGGTTGTTCAGGATGTGAATGCGATTCAAGCACACTGAGGCATCAAGCTGTCGTTTGAAGACATCGCATACATCGGTCGTCAAGCAGCAGAAGAACCTAACCCGGATCCCCTAGATCACCCTGAGACTCACGTTGAGGAGACACCAGCTGAGGGTAATACAGCGGTCTCAACCTCTCCCGTAGATAATAGTGAGGGTTTAAACCTAGACTAGGAGATTAGGAGTTTTAGGATCTGTGCTGTTTTGCTATGACTTGTTGTACTCATTTGATCTATACTGAATTTAAAACGTTTATTCCATTTCACTCTGAATTCATTTATCTTAATCATTTGATATGCTCATTAACTGCTATGATTGTCTTTGATGTGATACACATGAATTCATTTTGCTCTAATATACAATGGTATATGATTTCAACCCCAATGCTTATGTTCTTTAACATAGGGGGAGGAATTGTTTTCTGCCTTTTTGCCTTAACTGACAAAGGGGGAGAAAAATTATAACTTGATAATGCTTGTTGTTGCATTGTTTTTATACTCTGATGATTTTTGCTCTGATACCTGATAATGAATTATTAATAATAGCATTTGTACTGTTATGCTCTGATCTGATACACTGTTTTTATGATCCAATAATGGTACATATATGATGCTATGAAATGTTGTTAATGTTATGTCTTGAAATGCTCAAGTTAAAATTGCATGATTGTCACTTATGCAAAAAGGGGGATATTGTTGGACTTTAGTCATCTTAATCCTAGTTTTGACATAATTAACAAACATACAATGTTCATACATCATATGATAAATCTAACATTTTAATTGAGCAAGATTTCAGGAACAACAATCCAATCCTACACACTTGAAACAAATTGCTTGGAACACAAGAAATCAACAAAAGTTGAATTTTGACTGAGTAAATCGATTGGGAAATCGATTTCATAACAAGGGTGTAAGGAAACATAACTGTTTTACAGGCTAATCGATTGACAAATCGATTGTACACTTCACAAAGTAAACCTGATTGAAACAAATCAATTGGGGAAATCGATTGTACAAGTCACAGTGACACTCGAGTTTTGAGGGTAATCGATTGGCAAATCGATTGCTTAAGTACTATTGTGCAAAATAACTTCACCTGTGACAAACACAATCGATTGGACAATCTATTGTGAAAATTTCAATCATGTTAAGTTTGGTTGCAATCGATTGGGAAATCGATTGAACTAAACATCTGGTAAGAACTTTTCAGGCAATATACACACAAATCGATTGGCACGTCGATTAACATCAAAATAGCTAAGTCACTGTCTTGAACACAATCGATTGGCAAATAGATTGAAAGAAACTTTTTGAAATCACAGTGAACTTTGAGCTTGTGACCAAATCGATTCTGAGTATTTGGAAATCGATTATGTAACTTAGTAATCGATTAGGTAATCGATTGATGTGACTTTATCATTGGAACAAAACATCTAACATCGATTACACAATCGATTCATATAAGTCTGCACATAATTTACTGAAAAGTGTTTTTAAAAGAATCGATTGGTAAATCGATTAGTTTATGTAGTTTCAAGATTAAAGAAAAACAAGACTCGGTGTAATCGATTGGCAAATCGATTAGGCATGTTTTATAACTTTAATAAATCGATTGGTAAATCGATTTAGTAGTTGTTTTTTCATAAACTATATATAAACTGTCTTTCAATCTTTTTCTCACAACTTTTAAAACTTTGATAAAAAAAATCTCAATACATTTTTGTTAACAATCTGATACTGCTTTTTCAGATTAAGACCAAAAGATTATCCATAATCATTGAGAGAGCTGAAAAAGTATTCTTGAGAGAAAAGACAATGTTCTCATGAACAATCCTTGAATATCCAGATTCGTGAGAAGTCACATTGATCAAGATTGAAGACTTCTTTTTGTTCTTCTTTGATTCAGTTTGTAATAATACTTTGAAAAGAAACGAAAGCGAGAAAAGCCAGCTTGAAACTGGTGGCTACCTTCTTGGGTGAGAGAGCTCAACAAGAAGGAGTCGTACTTTGATTCTGTGTTAGACTGCTGAGTCTCTACAAGGATCAGAGGGTGATCAATAGGAAAGAGATCATTAGAGATAGATAGGTTTCGGGGATGAAACTGGACAATCTGTAATCGATTCTTTCTATTGGAGAAGAAAATCTGAAATCCGATTGGATTGTCAGGACTGGATGTAGGTTGTCTCGTTGACAACTGAACCAGGATAAATTCTTGGTGCAATCTTCTCTAACCCTTAACTCCTTTAATTTCTATCTTGCAATATTTTGTATGTGTGATTAATATTAGATGCATGTTAAACATATTCTGTGTTAGGTAATATTGTTTAAACTGGAAATTTGACTCGCATGCATCTTGGTTAATCTCTTATCCATCTTACTTGTAATTCCTAATCTTGTATGCCGCAATTTAATTCCGCTGTGTGTATGAAATTGATTTTAATTTCTTAAAGAACTGATACATTCCGATTATTTCGAGGTCATAATAATCCACAATTGGTATCAGAGCTTGACTTTCGAGAGGTAAAACTCATAAAAGGAATATGGCCTCAAACGATTTTCTGGGAGAAGGCGCAGCATTAGCAAGACCTCCAGCATTCAACGGAACAGCTTATATGTACTGGAAGCACATGATGCTGATATTCCTGGAAGCCAGTGGCATAGACATCCTTGACGCTTTTGAAAATGGCCCATACATTCCCAAGATTGCAGGAACAAATGACTCAATGATTCCCAAGCCTAGAGCCGACTGGTCTGCAACGACAAAAAGAAGGTTGGTTATAATGCTAAAGCTAAGAACATTATAACATCTTCTTTGTGTGCAGAAGAATTTCTTTAGGGTATCAAACTGCAAATCAGCAAAGGAAATGTGGGTCATTCTTCAAGAAAACACATGAAGGAACCACATATGTGAAAAGAGCTCGCGTAAACACACTTATGCACGAATACGAATTATTCAGCATGAAAGAAAGACGAACCAATCAGCGATCTGCAGACCAGATTCACACACATTGTAAATAATCTTCACGCACTGGGAAAACAAGTAGACAATGAACAGCAGATTGGAAAAATTTATGAGGTGTCTAACCAGAGAATGGCAGCCAAAATAACTGCCATAGCTGAATCTAAAGATCTAGCAAAGATGACAACAACAACTTGTGTTTGGAAAAATTAAGGGAACATGAAATGGAACTGCATCGGCTGGTCGAATCAGAATGGGAAAGCAGGAAAAAGAAAGGATTATCCTTGAAAGTACAAGCCATCAATCGAAAACTGAATCAGATAGCTGCTCAGATGAATCCAGTAGTGAAACTGAAGAGACTGAAATCGGGTTGCTTGTCAAGAAATTTAAGAAATTTCTGAAGAAGAAAGATAACAAATTCAGAAAACCATCCAGCTCCAAGACTAGTGACAACAAGACTATCACATGTTATGAATGTGGTAAGACTGGTCACATAAAGTCAGAATGCTACAAATTGCAGAACAAGAATAGAGCTACAAACCAAAAGGCAAGGAACCAGTCACCAAAACCAGAAAAGCTTATATTGCAGGGAATGATAACGATGAATCCTCTGCCTCTTCGGATGAAGAAGAAGCGAATCTGTGTGTCTCATGGCAGATACCGATTTAGAATCAGAAAATGAGGTTTAGTTCACATCTAATCCAACCTATGATGAGCTACAAGAAGCTTTCAATGAACTGCATGATGATTATGTGAATTCCATAAAACAGTTGTTGAGCACAAAGAAAATGCTTTGAACAAATGAAAAATGACCATAAAGAAATTGAAAATTTATGTGAACAACTGAAAAAGGATTCACATGACAAATTTGCAAGATGCATTGAACTTGAGAATAATGTAGCATTATTAAAAATTGATCTTGTGTGAAATTAGTGCTAATAGTAAAGATAAACTGAATGTCATACTTAGCAATCAAAGACATGTTCATGAAAAATCTGGTTTAGGATATACACCAAATATGCATGTTAAAAGAAATAAAAACAGATATGGTTCGGTTAATATGCAAACCAGAAATGTCAATTATGGTTTTAAATCTGCTAATGCTAAGAGTATGTATGACATCTCTTACTAACCAAACAAACATTCATCCTTTGATGGCAAATGTCATTTCTGTTGCATACAATCTTGGACACCATTTGTGTCAAATTGCAAATTTAAAAAAATTAGCCAATAGAGGAGTGAAGCAAGTTTGGATAGCAAAGAAATCTGTGTTTGACACTAACCATCCAGGACCCAATTTGTGTCATGGGACCTAAAACAAAATGCTGATTGTATGTTGCAGGTGTAATTAGGGGTTTTAAGCATTCATGGTATCTAGATAGCGGATGCTTCAAAGCACATGACAGGTGACAAATCCAAATTCCTGTCCTTGACATTAAAGGAAGGAGGCTTTGTCAAATATGGGCACAACCAATAGAGAAAGATCATTGGAATTGGTGACATAGAATGAGTCAACTACAGTGATTAAAAATGTGTTATATGTTGAAGGATTAAAACACAACTTGCCTGAGTATAAGCCGCTATGTGATAAAGGTTTTCAAGTAAGTTTTTCATCACAATCTTGATTATTGAGCATAGATGACAAACTAAAGCTAGTTCATGAAGTTAACACATTACATGTTGGATTTCAATTTGTACCAAGTGCTATATGCTGCTTGTTATGTCACTCAGATGAAACATGGCATTTGGCATAAAAGAATTGCTCACATACATATAAATATTTGAATAAAATCTTGTCATCAAACAGTTAGTTCTAGGTCTACCAATAGGAAGTTCAATCTAAAGATAGAATGTGTGATTCATGTGAGAAAGTAAACTGGTTAAAGACTCCATTTCCCTCTATAGTGTGGTGTTAGAATGAACAGAGTTTTGCAAACTAGTTCACATGGACCTTATTGGACCTGCCCAAGTTAAGAGTTTAGGTTGGAAACCTGTATGGATATGTGCTGGTTGATGATTTACTCAAGGTTCACATGGACTTATTTTCTAGATCATAAAAGTGATTATTCTCAGTTTTTAGAAAGTTTTCTGCTTTAGTTCAAAATGAGAATGATCAGCGAAAATTGTTTCAATTAAAAGTGATCATTCGGTGAATTCCAAAATGATCATTTCAAAATTATTTTGAACTACATGGAATCCAATACATATATTTGCCCCTAGGAACACTTTTAGCAGAATGTCGTGGAGAGGAATCTAGATCCAAGAAGAGTTAGCTAGGACCATGCTTGTGGACTCCAACCTACCTAAGTACTTTTGGGCAGATGCATATTTAGGTCATTTTCGTTGTAAATAGAGTTATCATAGTATAGCTAGGGTTTTAAACACCCTATGTGCTTTAACAAGGGTAGAAAACCAAAATTGGATGAACTTTAGAATCTTTGGTTGTAAGTGCTTATGTGTTGTCCAATTAGCAAAGAACACCTAGAAATAGTTTGACCCTAAGGCAGATGAAGGTATCTTTTTAGGATATTCCAAACTTATTCTGCCCTACTAGAATCTACAACAAAAGAGACATCCCATATAGGAGTAAGTTTTGTGTGTTGGATGAATTATTTACAGAAAACTTACAAAAACGTCCTTCTAAGGTTATGACATTTCCAACGAAGTTTTAGAATCTGAACCTAGTCATCCTATAGCTGACCTGTCCAACTAGATCAGACCTTTAAAACATATAGAAACCAGTGAGTTATCTTGTCCAGTGGGTTTTCAACAAATCCATCCTTTAGACAACATTATAGGGCGATATCTCTAAAGGTGTTGCAATAGGAGAAGCCTTAGTCAGTTTTGTACTTTACAGCCTTTGTATCTCAATTGAACCTAAGAACAATTAAGGAAGTTTTTTTAGACAGTGAGTGGATACTTGCTATGCAAAAGGAGTTGTGTCAGTTTGATGAAACAAGGTGTGGATTTTAGTACCTAGGCCAAGGGTAAGCTTGTCATAGGAACCAGATGGGTGTTCAGAAACAAGTTGGATGAGAATGGTGTGATAAACAAGGAACAAAGCTAGACTAGTAGCCAAGGGTTATAGTCAAGAGGAGGGAATAGATTTAGATGAAACCTATGCCCCAGTAGCTAGACTAGAAGCCATAAGGAATTTTATTGGCTTATGCTTGTATAATGGACTTTAATCTTTATCAAATGGATGAAAAGTGCCTTTCTCAATGGTGACCTTCAAGAGGAAGTTTTTGTTAGCCAACACCTTGTTTTGAAAATTCCTGATTTCCTAATCATGTGTATAAGCTCTCAAAGGCCCTCTATCGGTTAAAACAAGCTCCAAGAGCTTGGTATGAGAAGCTCAGCAATTTCCTTATTCAACAAAACTTTTAAGAGGAAATGTTGACAAGACCTTTTTCACTAAAACTACTGGAAATGATATCTTGTTGGTCCAAGTATATGTTGATGACATAATATTTGGATCTACAATAATAAAGTGTGCAAAGAATTTGAAAATTTGATGAAAGGTAAATTGAAATGTCAATGATGGGTGAACTGTCATATTTCTTGGGATTTCAAATTAACCAAAGCAAGCAAGGCATTTTCATTAGTCAATCTAAAATACTGTTCTGATTTGATAAAGAAATTTAACTTTGAAAATCTTAAGTCCATTGATACACCCATGAGTCAAGGAAATTACTTAGATCGAGATGAGAAAGGTAAACCTATAGATGTTACTAGATTTCGTGGTATGATTGGATCTCTGCTCTACCTTGCAGCAAAGTCGACCAGACATCATGTTCAGTGTTTGTATGTGTGCAAGGTATCAATCAAATCCAAAGGAATCTCACTAGACTCAGTGCAGTTAAGAGAATTTTCAGATACTTGGTAGGAACTAAAAGTCTTGATTGTGGTATCCAAAAGGATCAACATGTACATTGATTGGTTACTCAGATTCAGACTTTGCCGGTTGTAAACTCGACAGGAAAAGTACCTCAGGAACTTGTCATCTGCTTGGAAATTCTCTAGTGTCTTGGTTCAGTAAGAAGCAAACAAGCATTGCGTTATCTACTGCTGAAGCTGAATATATTGCAGCTGGGAGCTGTTGTGCTCAGATTCTGTGGATGAAACAGCATTTATTGGACTTTGGTGTTGATTTGGTGAACAGTACCTATCATGTGTGATAACAGAAGTGCAATAAGTCATAACCGTCCTCCAGTAATGCACTCCAGGACCAAACACATTGAAGTAAGACATCCCTTTATAAGGGATCACTTTCAGAATGGAATTATTAAGCTTGAGTATGTTAACACTGCGGAACAGTTAGCTGACATCTTCACAAAAGCTTTGCCAAGAGAAAGTTTTTTGCATATAAGGATGAAACTAGGGATCATTGATCCTAGTGAAGTATGATTTTTTTTTATTCTGGTATTTTCAGTAATGTTTCCAGTTAAATCGATTTGGAAATCGATTACCAGCATGGTAAATGGTTTATAAAATCGATTTTGGGAATCGATTACTTTGCCCAGACTTCAAAGTTCAGAAATTTTTTTTTAAACTTTCCCGAGCGTCGATTTGGAAATCGACTAGTTCAGTATTCAACATTAAGACAATCGATTTGGACATCGATTAAGTAAAACTGGAACTCGATTTGAACATCGATTTGAAATATGACCGTTATGATTTTTTTCTAGTCGTTGAACACAATCTTGTGCATCCAATAGGTGTGTTTGTTTCATTGGATGAATATTTAGGTGATTTTCGTCCTTTCTGGCTTATTCTTGTCCAATTAGGATTTTTAAACAAATCTTGTGCATCCAATAGGTGTGTTTGTATCATTGGATGAAAATTTAGGTCATTTTCGTCCTCCCTAGAGTTATTCTTGTCCAACAAGGTTTTTAACTAACCTTGTGCATCCAATAGGTGTGTTTGTGTCATTGGATGAATATTTAGGTCATTTTCATCCTCCCAAGGCTTATTCTTGTCCAATTAGGGTTTTAAACCAATCTTGTGCATCCAATAGGTGTGTTTGTGTCATTGGATGAACATTTAGGTCATTTTCGAACTGCCTAAGCTTATTCTTGTCCAATTAGGGTTTTTATCCAATCTTGTGCATCCAATAAGTTCAGTAGTGTCTTGGGAATAACATTTAGGTCATTTTTCGTACTCCCAAGTTTATTCTAGTATCAATTAGGTTTTAACCAATCTGTGCATCCAATAGGTGTGTTGTGTACTTGGATAAACATTTATGGCATTTTCGTCTTCCCTTGGCATTTCAAGCTTATGTTTACCTACTCATCCAGCTGATCATCCAAGATTCTTAAACATTTCAAGTCTTCATTGGAAATAAAGATCTGCAAAAACCACTCTAGTATTTGGAGAATCAATTGTAAATCAAATCAATTGAAAAGGTTACCACGGAATTTTGATAAGATTCAGCCTGCTGTTGAACCAGCACAGCCTCAGCCACAACCTCAGCCTCAACCACGCAACTGCACCAGCCACTCCTGACTTTGTTGCCAAAATAATGGAATTCATTGAAGCTCAAATGGCACACAATGCCAAGATGCTAGAATCACAGTCCAGATTGGAAGAAAATTTAAGGACTCTATAGCATCTTGAATTCGGTGTTCAGGATGTGAATGCGATTCAAGCACAACTTAGGCATCAAGCTGTCGTTTGAAGACATCGCATACATCGGTCGTCAAGCAGCAGAAGAACCTAACCCGGATCCCCTAGATCACCCTGAGACTCACGTTGAGGAGACACCAGCTGAGGGTAATACAGCGGTCTCAACCTCTCCCGTAGATAATAGTGAGGACCAACCTAGACTAGGAGATTAGGAGTTTAGGATCTGTGCTGTTTTGCTTATGACTTGTTGTCTCATTGATTACTGAATTTAACGTTATTCCATTTTCACTCTGAATTCATTTATCTTAATCATTGATATGCTCATTAACTGCTATGATTGTCTTGATGTGATACACATGAATTTCATTGCTCTAATATACAATGGTATATGATTTCAACCCAATGCTTATGTTCTTTACATAGGGGAGGAATTGTTTTTTGCCTTTTTGCCTTAACTGACAAAGGGGAGAAAAATTATAACTTGATAATGCTTGTTGTTGCATTGTTTTTATACTCTGATGATTTTGCTCTGATACCTGATAATGAATTATTAATAATAGCATTTGTACTGTTATGCTCTGATCTGATACACTGTTTTTATGATCCAATAATGGTACATTATATGATGCTATGAAATGTGTTAATGTTATGTCTTGAAATGCTCAAGTTAAAATTGCATGATTGTCACTTATTGCAAAAAGGGGGATATTTGTTGGACTTTAGTCATCTTAATCCTAGTTTTGACATAATTAACAAACATACAATGTTCATACATCATATGATAAATCTAACATTTAAATTGAGCAAGATTTCAGAACAACAATCCAATCCTACACACTTGAAACAAATTGCTTGGAACACAAGAAATCAACAAAAGTTGAATTTTGGACTGAGTAAATCGATTGGGAATCGATTTCATTAACAAGGGTGTAAGGAAACATAACTGTTTTACACAGGCTAATCGATTGACAAATCGATTGTACACTTCACAAAGTAAACCTGATTGAAACAAATCAATTGGGAAATCGATTGTACAAGTCACAGTGACACTCGAGTTTTGAGGGTAATCGATTGGCAAATCGATTGCTTAAGTATATTTGCAAAATAACTTCACCTGTGACAAACACAATCGATTGGACAATCTATTGTGAAAATTTCAATCATGTTAAGTTTGGTTGCAATCGATTGGGAAATCGATTGAACTAAACATCTGGTAAGAACTTTTCAGGCAAATACACACAAATCGATTGGCACGTCGATTAACATCAAAATAGCTAAGTCACTGTCTTGAACACAATCGATTGGCAAATAGATTGAAAGAAACTTTTTGAAATCACAGTGAACTTTGAGCTTGTGACCAAATCGATTCTGAGTATTTGGAAATCGATTATGTAACTTAGTAATCGATTAGGTAATCGATTGATGTGACTTTATCATTGGAACAAAACATCTAACATCGATTACACAATCGATTCATATAAGTCTGCACATAATTTACTGAAAAAGTGTTTTTAAAAGAATCGATTGGTAAATCGATTAGTTTATGTAGTTTCAAGATTAAAGAAAAACAAGACTCGCGATAATCGATTGGCAAATCGATTAGGCATGTTTTATAACTTTAATAAATCGATTGGTAAATCGATTTAGTAGTTGTTTTTCATAAACTATATAAACTGTCTTTCAATCTTTTTCTCACAACTTTTAAAAACTTTGATAAAAAAATCTCAATACATTTTTGTTAACAATCTGATACTGCTTTTTCAGATTAAGACCAAAAGATTATCCATAATCATTGAGAGAGCTGAAAAAGTATTCTTGAGAGAAAAAAGACAATGTTCTCATGAACAAGTCCTTGAATATCCAGATTCGTGAGAAGTCACATTGATCAAGATTGAAGACTTCTTTTTGTTCTTCTTTTATTCAGTTTGTAATAATACTTTGAAAAGAAACGAAAGCGAGAAAGCCAGCTTGAAACTGTGGCTACCTTCTTGGGTGAGAGAGCTCAACAAGAAGGAGTCGTACTTTGATTCTGTGTTAGACTGCTGAGTGTCTACAAGGATCAGAGGGTGATCAATAGGAAAGAGATCATTAGAGATAGATAGGTTTCGGGGATGAAACTGGACAATCTGTAATCGATTCTTTCTATTGGAGAAGAAAATCTGAAATCCATTGGATTGTCAGGACTGGATGTAGGTTGTCTCGTTGACAACTGAACCAGGATAAATTCTTGGTGCAATCTTCTCTAACCCTTAACTTCCTTTAATTTTCTATCTTGCAATATTTGTATGTGTGATTAATATTAGATGCATGTTAAACATATTCTGTGTTAGGTAATATTGTTTAAACTGGAAATTTGACTCGCATGCATCTTGGTTAATCTCTTATCCATCTACTTGTAATTCCTAATCTTGTATGCCGCAATTTAATTCCGCTGTGTGTATGAAATTGATTTAATTTCTTAAAGAACTGATACATTCCGATTATTTCGAGGTCATAATAATCCACAATTGGTATCAGAGCTTGACTTTTCGAGAGGTAAAACTCATAAAAGGAATATGGCCTCAAACGATTTTCTGGGAGAAGGCGCAGCATTAGCAAGACCTCCAGCATTCAACGGAACAGCTTATATGTACTGGAAGCACATGATGCTGATATTCCTGGAAGCCAGTGGCATAGACATCCTTGACGCTTTTGAAAATGGCCATACATTCCCAAGATTGCAGGAACAAATGACTCAATGATTCCCAAGCCTAGAGCCGACTGGTCTGCAACGACAAAAAGAAGGTTGGTTATAATGCTAAAGCTAAGAACATTATAACATCTTCTTTGTGTGCAGAAGAATTCTTTAGGGTATCAAACTGCAAATCAGCAAAGGAAATGTGGGACATTCTTCAAGAAACACATGAAGGAACCACAGATGTGAAAAGAGCTCGCGTAAACACACTTATGCACGAATACGAATTATTCAGCATGAAGAAAGATGAACCAATCAGCGATCTGCAGACCAGATTCACACACATTGTAAATAATCTTCACGCACTGGGAAAACAAGTAGACAATGAACAGCAGATTGGAAAAATTATGAGGTGTCTAACCAGAGAATGGCAGCCCAAAATAACTGCCATAGCTGAATCTAAAGATCTAGCAAAGATGACAACAACAACTTTGTTTGGAAAACTAAGGGAACATGAAATGGAACTGCATCGGCTGGACGAATCAGAAATGGAAAGCAGGAAAAAGAAAGGATTATCCTTGAAAGTACAAGCCCATCAATCGAAAACTGAATCAGATAGCTGCTCAGATGAATCCAGTAGTGAAAACTGAAGAGACTGAAATCGGGTTGCTTGTCAAGAAATTTAAGAAATTTCTGAAGAAGAAAGATAACAAATTCAGAAAACCATCCAGCTCCAAGACTAGTGACAACAAGACTATCACATGTTATGAATGTGGTAAGACTGGTCACATAAAGTCAGAATGCTACAAATTGCAGAACAAGAATAGAGCTAACAAAACCAAAAGGCAAGGAACCAGTCACCAAAACCAGAAAAGCTTATATTGCAGGGAATGATAACGATGAATCCTCTGCCTCTTCGGATGAAGAAGAAGCGAATCTGTGTCTCATGGCAGATACCGATTTAGAATCAGAAAATGAGGTTAGTTCACAATCTAATCCAACCTATGATGAGCTACAAGAAGCTTTCAATGAACTGCATGATGATTATGTGAATTCCATAAAACAGTTTGTTGAGCACAAAAGAAATGCTTGAACAAATGAAAATGACCATAAAGAAATTGAAAATTTATGTGAACAACTGAAAAGGATTCACATGACAAATTTGCAAGATGCATTGAACTTGAGAATAATGTCAGCATCATTAAAATTGATTTGTTGAATTTGCTAATAGTAAAGATAAACTGAATGTCATACTTAGCAATCAAAGACATGTTCATGAAAAATCTGGTTTAGGATATACACCAAATATGCATGTTTAAAAGAAATAAACAGATATGGTATTGTTATATGCAAACCAGAAATGTCAAACATGGTCAAAATCTGCTATTGCTAAGAGTATGTATGACATCTTTACTAAACCAAACAACATTCATCCTTTGATGGCAAATGTCATTTCTGTTGCAGAAAGGGACATTTTGTGTTCAAATTGCAAATTTAAAAAATTAGCCAATAGAGGATGGAAGCAAGTTTGGATAGCAAAGAAATCTGTGTTTGACACTAACCATCCAGGACCCAATTTAAATTGGGACCTAAAAAAAATGCTGATTGTATGTTGCAGGTGTGCTTGACATCCACGAAGCATTCATGGTATCTAGATAGCGGATGCTCAAAGCACACATGACAGGTGACAAATCCAAATTCCTGTCTTGACATTAAAGGAAGGAGGCTTTGTCAAATATGGAGACAACAATAGAGGAAAGATCATTGGAATTGGTGACATAGGCAATGAGTCAACTACAGTGATCAAAAATGTGTTATATGTTGAAGGACTAAAACACAACTTGCTGAGTATAAGCCAGCTATGTGATAAAGGTTTCAAGTAAGTTTTTCATCACAATCTTGCATTATTGAGCATAAAGATGACAAACACATAAAGCTAGTTGGTGACAGAATTAACAACATTTACATGTTGATTTCAATTCTGTACCAAGTGCTATATGCTGCTTGTTATCCAACTCAGATGAAACATGGCTTTGGCATAAAAGAATTGCTCACATACATATAAATCATTTGAATAAACTTGTCAGCAAACAGTTAGTCTTAGGTCTACCAAATAGGAAGTTTCTAAAGATAGAATGTGTGATTCATGTGAGAAGAGTAAAACTGGTTAAGACTCCATTTCCCTCTATAGACTTGGTTAGAACAAACAGAGAGTTTTGCAACTAGTTCACATGGACCTTTTTGGACCTGCCCAAGTTAAGAGTTTAGGTGGAAACCTGTATGGATATGTGCTGGTTGATGATTACTCAAGGTTCACATGGACTTATTTTCTAGATCATAAAAGTGATACATTCTCAGTTTTTAGAAAGTTTTCTGCTTTAGTTCAAAATGAGAATGATCAGAAAATTGTTTCAATAAAAAGTGATCATGGAGGTGAATTCCAAAATGATCATTTTCAAAATTATTGTGAACTACATGGAATCAACCACATATATTCTGCCCCTAGGACACCGCAGCAGAATGGGGTAGTGGAGAGGAAAAATAGATCCCTAGAAGAGTTAGCTAGGACCATGCTTAAGGACTCCAACCTACCTAAGTACTTTTGGGCAGATGCAATTAGTACAACCACTCATGTTGTAAATAGAGTTCTCATTAGGCCCCTGCTTAGGAAAACACCCTATGAGCTTTACAAGGGTAGAAAAACCAAACCTTTCCTACTTTAGAATCTTTGGTTGTAAGTGCTTTGTGTTGAATAATGGCAAAGAACACCTAGGAAAGTTTGACCCTAAGGCAGATGAAGGTATCTTTTTAGGATATTCCCAAACTAGTAAGGCCTATAGAATCTACAACAAAAGAACAAAGACCATAGAAGAGTCAGTTCATGTAAAGTTTGATGAATTATTTACAGAAAACTTGAACAAAACTCCTTCTAAGGTTGATGACATTTTGGACGAAGTTGTAGAATCTGAACCACTAGAACAACCTATAGCTGACGCTCCAACTAGATCAGACCTTGTAGAAACCTATAGAAACCAGTGAGTTGCCTAAAGAGTGGGAAGTTCAACAGAAACCATCCTTTAGACAACATTATAGGCGATATCTCTAAAGGTGTTGCAACTAGGAGAAGCCTTAGTCAGTTTTGTAACTTTACAGCCTTTGTATCTCAATTGAACCTAAGAACATTAAGGAAGCCCTTTTAGATAGTGAGTGGATACTTGCTATGCAAGAGGAGTTAAACCAGTTTGATAGAAACAAGGTGTGGAGTTTAGTACCTAGGCCAGAGGGTAAGCATGTCATAGGAACCAGATGGGTGTTCAGAAACAAGTTGGATGAGAATGGTGTGATAACAAGGAACAAAGCTAGACTAGTAGCCAAGGGTTATAGTCAAGAGGAGGGAATAGATTTTGATGAAAACCTATGCCCCAATAGCTAGACTAGAAGCCATAAGAATTTTATTGGCTTATGCTTGTATAATGGACTTTAATCTTTATCAAATGGATGTGAAAAGTGCCTTTCTCAATGGTGACCTTCAAGAGGAAGTTTTGTTAGCCAAACACCTTGTTTTTGAAAATCCTGATTTCTAATCATGTGTATAAGCTCTCAAAGGCCCTCTATCGGTTAAAACAAGCTCCAAGAGCTTGGTATGAGAAGCTCAGCAATTTCCTTATTCAACAAAACTTTTTAAGAGGAAATGTTGACAAGACCCTTTTCACTAAAACTACTGGAAATGATATCTTGCTTGTCCAAGTATAATGTGATGACATAATATTTGGATCTACAAATAATAAACTGTGCAAAGAATTTGAAAATTTTGATGAAAGGTAAAATGTTGAAATGTCAATGATGGGTGAACTGTCATATTTCTTGGGATTCAAATTAACCAAAGCAAGCAAGGCATTTTCATTAGTCAAATCTAAATACTGTTCTGATTTGATAAAGAAATTTAACTTTGAAAATCTTAAGTCCATTGATACACCCATGAGTCAAGGAAATTACTTAGATCGAGATGAGAAAGGTAAACCTATTAGATGTTTACTAGATTTCGTGGTATGATTGATCTCTGCCTCTACCTTGCAGCAAGCCGACCAGACATCATGTTCAGTGTTTGTATGGTGCAAGGTATCAATCAAATCCAAAGGAATCTCACTTCAGTGCAGTTAAGAGAATTTTCAGATACTTGGTAGGAACTAAAAGTCTTGGATTGTGGTATCCAAAGGATCAATATGTACATTGATTGGTTACTCAGATTCAGACTTTGCCGGTTGTAAACTCGACAGGAAAAGTACCTCAGGAACTTGTCATCTGCTTTGGAAATTCTCTAGTGTCTTGGTTCAGTAAGAAGCAAACAAGCATTGCGTTATCTACTGCTGAAGCTGAATATATTTGCAGCTGGGAGCTGTTGTGCTCAGATTCTGTGGATGAAACAGCATTTATTGGACTTTGGTGTTGATTTTGGGAACAGTACCTATCATGTGTGATAACAGAAGTGCAATAAGTATAACCAAGAATCCAGTAATGCCACTCCAGGGACCAAACACATTGAGTAAGACATCCCTTTATAAGGGATCACTTTCAGAATGGAATTATTAAGCTTGAGTATGTTAACACTGCGGAACAGTTAGCTGACATCTTCACAAAGCTTTGCCAAGAGAAAGTTTTCTGCATATAAGGATGAAACTAGGGATCATTGATCCTAGTGAAGTATGATTTTTTTTTATTCTGGTATTTTTCAGTAATGTTTTCCAGTTAAATCGATTTGGAAATCGATTACCAGCATGGTAAATGGTTTATAAAATCGATTGGGGAATCGATTACTTTGGCCAGACTTCAAAAGTTCAGAAATTTTTTTTAAACTTTCCCGAGCGTCGATTTGGAAATCGTAGTTCAGTATTCAACATTAAAGACAATCGATTTGGACATCGATTAAGTAAAACTGGAACTCGATTTGAACATCAATTTGAAATATTGACCGTTATGATTTTTTTTTAGCCGTTGAACACAATCATTACTGAATCGATTGAGTGATTCCCAGCAACGGTACCTAATCGATTTGGAAATCGATTTACAAGGTTAAGAGTATAAGTAGGAACAGTTCTAAATCGATTCTGCTTGCATTTTCCAGACCATAACTGATTTTTTTGTCTGCTTCATTCTTCTGTCTCTGCATCTGTTAGTACATTCAATCTACATTCGACCTACATTTATCTACATCAAGCTACGAGTATGGCACGAGTGAAACAAACCCAGGCTCGTACCCTTCACCTTCATCTTCTTCTACAAGTGAACACCTTCACCCCCACCCACTCAAACAAAGAGAGTACAATATTCCCACTATAAAATTCTTGCCAAAGACTAAGGGAAGGCTCCTGCACCCATCCAAGAGAAGACTAAGAACGTAAGGAACCCCCCAACAGAAAAATTCATGGCTGATGCCATGAAGGAAAATTCTCTCAAAAGAGGAAGAAGAAGACATATATCTCACCCTCCAAGAAAGTCCTTGCACCAAAGGAAAAGGAGCAAACACCCTCTATACCAACAGGATCTTTGTAAGAGAAAAATCCATGAGGCGGAACTAGGATTTTCGTACTTTGATAATGTTGAATTCACGTTTCAGAATCATCTCAGATTTCATGGACTTGAGAGCTTTCTTTCATCTACACTTGATAGTTACCAAGGCTGATAAGGGAATTTTACTCTACTTTCAAGTTGACTGAAGAAGGGTTTACTGCTTCAAGTTAAAGGAAAAAAGATTGCTATGTCTTTGATGATTTCTCTACCTTGTCAGGATTGCCATTTACAGCAAGTCTATCGATGGCAGTTCAGAAGCTGATACGGCTGCGAAGGATGGAAGAATCTATGACAGGCATACAGCAGTAAAGGACCTGAATGATCGATGGGTTCGTTGAATTATTTCATTGCCCATTGGTCAAATGAAGGTACAACATAGGATGTTGATGTACACACTTACTCGTATGCTTGTACCAAGATCAGGAAACCATGCAGTAGTCCAGAAGTTGGACATACTACTGTTATGGGGCTTATCTAAAGAGCTAAGGATGAGTTGGACTTGGATTGTGCTAAGGCCACATCTGGAAGCTTCTCAGAGCAAGCTTATGTTAACCTTATCCACAGCTGATCACCAAGATTCTAAAACATTCAAGGTTTCATTTGGTAATGAAGAATCTGCACAAAAACCACTTAGTATTGGAGAATCAATTGTAAATCAAAATGCAATTGAAAAGGTACACGGAATTGGATAAGATCTCAGCCTGCTGTTGAACCGCACAACCTCAGCCACAACCTCAGCCTCAACCAGGGCAACTGCACCAGCCACTCCTGACTTTTTGCTAAATAATGTTATTCATTGAAGCTCAAATGGCACACAATGCCAAGATGCTAGAATCACAGTCCAGATTGGAAGAAAATTTAAGGACTCTACAGGCATCCTTGAATTCGGTTGTTCAGGAGTGGATGCGATTCAAGCACAATTAGGCATCAACTGTGTTTTTGAAGACATCGCAGACATCGGTCGTCAAGCAACAGAAGAACCTAACCAGGATCCCCTAGATCACCCTGAGACTCACGTTGAGGAGACACCTGCTGAGGGTAATACAGAGTCTCAACCCTCCCGTAGATAATAGTGAGGACCAGCCTAGACTAGGAGATTTTTAGGATCTGTGCTGTTTTGCTATGATGTTGTACTCATTTTGATCTACTGAATTTAAACGTTTATTCCATTTCACTCTGAATTCATTTATCTTAATCATTTGATATGCTCATTAACTGCTATGATTGTCTTTGATGTGATACACATGAATTTCATTGCTCTGATATACAATGTTATATGATTTCAACCCCAATGCTTATGTTCTTTAACATAGGGGGAGGAATTGTTTTCTGCCTTTTTGCCTTAACTGACAAAGGGGGAGAAAAATTATAACTTGATAATGCTTGTTGTTGCATTGTTTTTACACTCTGATGTTTTTGCTCTGATACTTAATAATGTAATAAATAATGTAATAATACTCTGATTTTGATAAATAGCATTTGTACTGTTATGCACTGATCTGGTACACTACATTGTTTTTATGATCCAATAATGGTACATATATGATGCTATGAAATGTTGTTTATGTTATGTCTTGAAATGCTCAAGTTAAAATTGTATGATTGTCACTTATGCAAAAAGGGGGAGATTGTTGGACTTTAGTCCTCTTA
>PGWS01000362.1:0-11192 GCA_002896235.1 Cicer reticulatum | reverse complement strand
AAAAAGATATGAAAAACGGCAAGCTAGAATACTAAGAAACATTACTGATTGCGAAGAAAATTCTATACTGATAGTAGATGGCTGTGCAGAGGAATATTGCTTTAATTTTATTCAAAATTTAGTATGTTATTTTACAATTCAACTTCGATCAAAAACTTGATTTTCTACAAAGACAAATATAACTATATGCCTGAGCCATGTTTTGATAAATAGATAAATTTTTATTCATTAGAAATTTGACGTTGACATATTAAAATAATTTATTTGAGTTTTTATCGGCTCTCTTTGAAAAATAAAATAAAATAATAATAATAATTAATAAATAATATAATAATAATAATAATTAATAATATAATAATAATAATAATAATAATAATAATAATAATAATAATAATAATAATAATAATAATAATAGTTTTGAGTTCTAATGGGTAATATGTAGAACTAAGTCCTAATCAGTCAAAAAACAACTCTTACACTTTTAAATTGTTAGGAACAATTTCTAGCACAACTATTATAGAGGAAAAGATTCTTAAATTTTTTTAAATGGGGGAAAAATATTTTTTGGAGATAAATTAAGAGCCTCGTTATTATTTTTATTTTAGTAATGGTCACACTATCGGAATTATTTTTACAATGTAATAGAAGTTTAATAAAATGACAGAATTAATTACATTCTACTTATAATTTAGTCATATTACATATGCATTAACCTATAGACTTATAAATAGAAGTTGTTAATATTTAATTGAGTATAGATAATTGAAATATTTAGTAGGACAATATGATAATAGAGATAATTGTATAAATATAATATATAATTTATTACTATTTATATAATTAATAGATACATCCCTTAAAAAAATGACAAAAGAAATATATTAATATGTAATTAGAGGATTTCGATATATTTTAAGTATAAATTATATTTATTAAAAGAGTTTTATACATACGTCTAAAGTTGTGATTAGAAAAACAAAATAAGAGCAATTGAAATTTTATAAAATTTTAATTTAATTAATTATTTTTGTTTTTTAGTTATTAAATTATTCGTTTGTAATTAATTACTCTGAATATAATTACTAATTGTTTATAAAATAAATGAAAGTTTAAAATAAGTTTATTAGAAACTATAAAGTTTTTTTGTTATTTTTATAATTTTGTTAGTTGAAAAAGATGAGGTTAGAATATCAGAGCCCCATGACAAGTGTAGCAAAAAATTACTGAGAAAGCAACGAAGAGTCGAAGAGGCTGATTATAAAATGAATGGAAAAGCGTAGGGATAACATGACAACAAATTATCATCAACACACTCACGCCTCAAACGTTAAACTGTGTCCCACCTTCCATTTTCGGTTCAATCCCCTTCCATTTCATTCCGGTTATACTTTATAACTTTAACAAAGTGCGGTATAGACAAATTCATATGCTAGTAGCTAGATCCGATATCTTTGCTATTCATGGCGACTTCATTCTCAAAATACATTCATTAATGTGCACTTAAATAGAAGGATTTTAAATTAATAATAAACTAAATATGAACTTTCACTTAAAAATTAAAATCAATTGGTTAAAACTTTAATCAAAATAAAATAATCTCATTGTAATTGTCGGATAATTTATGAAAAATCTCCTTCAAATGAATCAAGATAAAATTGGACGAAGCGTGAAGAAACGCGCTAGAGAGAGGAGAGTGAAATTGCTCAACATAATTTTCCATGGGACCAACGTCCAAGAAAGACAGACCTATTGGGTTGAGAATTGAGACAGCCTCATTGGGTTTTCCGCAGCTTTTTTATTTATTTTAATAAATAACTTCCGTTCTTGTCGTTGCTGGTTGATGAAGTACTCTCCTTTCTATCACTTGTCTTCAAAGCCTCAACACCAACACCAACATCATTCTCATTTCTTTACCTTTCTCTTCTCAATCTCTAACTGTCGTTTCTGTTCCCAACTCTTATCAACGACAATAACAAACAACTGTGTTTCTTCTGTTTAATCTTCCCAAACACCAATGCCTTAGTAGGACTAGGATCTACCATGTTCATCATTTTCAATTTCCGTGTTGTCCCTTCTTTTTCTTGCTACAATGCAGCTTCTTGTCATTCTCGTTAAACATTGCCTCGTATGGGTTCAAGAATGTTGCCTTCACAGTTTCTTCTTGAGATCTTGGATTTTTTTTCCATTCATTGTTTCTCCTTTTAGTGTTTTTTCAGAACCTCCTTCACTGGTCGCTATGCATTAGGACATTATCACTTTCGTACCAGAGTCTTTCATTGTTCTTATGATGTGAGACCATTTACTTTTTTATTACAATGTACAGCAATTTGTGATTAACTGGGTATTGTATTGCATGCTATCTTGTTCTTTTCTCACCTCTTAAAATTCTCAAAATTATAACATGGTTCAAAATGTCTATAATTCGTGAATCCACATATTACCTCGAATTGTACAAATGCATCTAGTAGAAATATAGAAGAATTAATATAAATTTAGTAGTTTAGTTGCTAGTTAGGAATGCGTAAATAGACTGATGCATCACTTGTAACTACTCGTCCCAGTTGTATCAGTTTTACTTGATCACATAACACTTTTGACTTTCTCTCCTTCCTTCCATGGATCATGTCATGTTAACATCATTCAAAAGCTGGTCCCTAGTTAACTTCTTGTCATTAGAGACAGATATACACAATAAGTGAATAGTCACATGTCAAATTAATCTACATCAATGTCAATGACTAGAGATTTATTTGCCTTAAAAAATTTAGTTCATCTAGGGATACTTTTGTCCGTAATTTACAATTTACAAGAATAGTTACTAGCAAATTAGTCCTTGGAGACCAAAATTTCATAGGCAAATTGTCTCTAGTGTGGTGACATCAATGTGGTTTAAAAGTGAAAGGGTCTCATCTTCCCGTTAAGGTGCCACACCATATCTCTACAATAGAAGGTTATCAAGGACTAATTTGACTAACACTATTTTTGGGTTTGGACTGTATTGTCAATTTGTTAAAATCAGAGACCATTTTGACTGATGTTTTTCAATTTTCAACGACCAAATTTCCTATTGACTTAATAGGAAATGTTCCCAAAATATAGTAATTTTTCTTTTTATTGTAAATTGGGACATGAAAGAATGCTATAGAAATTTGGAGATATGGATTAAATTACTTTTTAGGAAATGCTCAAATAATTTACTTGATCGAGACATTTGTATATAAAGATTATCTAATGCACGGTACATGTTAAATTAGTTTTCTGCAAAATGGATTGGATCATCGCCAGGAAGAAGTCGGATGGAAAGTGTTCCAGGAAGTCTAGCTCTGGTTTAACTGATGTTTTCGTCTGTAATATTCTCTAGAATTGAAATATTTATGACCCAAACATCTATCTCCTCTCACATTTTCTAATGAGTTGGCTGATTTCTTAATGAAAAATGATATCATATCTTCATGTTGAAGGAACATTACATGGACCGGATAATGCTTCTTAAGTAAGTTATAGTTGAACTTCAATATAATATGAAAGTGTTAACAAATGTGCGTGGAAAGAAAATTTTGATATACACATGTTGGTGTTGTGCATATTCTCAAGTACATCAGGAGTAATTAAAAGTTTTTTTACACATTGTATGTAATGCATCTAATATTAGTTTCATTCAAATAATGTCTTAAGTATCCGGGTTCAAACTCTGGTTGAAATATATAACCTTTGGCATGATTTTACTTACCTCTATGCCAAACTTCATATTAGTAGGGCTCCTTTTCTCTGGGAATCGGAGCATTCAAACCAAAAAATTATCTGGAGAATCCAAGCATATGTTTCTAGGTTCTGTCTTGTTTGCCTTTGTTTGGTTCTGTCTTATCAGTCTGTGCTTGGAAGTAGCTTAACCAAGTAAAAGTATGTTGTCCCCCTCCCCCACAAGAAAAATATTTGCTAATAAATAGTTGTAACCATTTTTTTATTAATATAGTAACACAGTTTTCTTATATGTCAGTTATTTCTGCTAGTACTGTGTCTGGTGCATCAGGGTTGAGCAAGTCTGTTCCTATTTCCAGAAGAGTGTTAAAGGGTCTCAAGGAACATGGAAGGAAACTGGTTGACCTGGAGTTATTCACAAAATATCTTGAGGAATGGGTCATGGAGAATCAAAATAGTGATTCAGCAGATGGAATGCATGGTTTTTAGTCCTATCTTTACAATGATGAGATTGCGCAAACTCGATTTAGCGTAGAGGGGGTTCCACTTCAGCAACTATCCCGTATGCCCTCTCTGATGTTTCTGAAGAGCTTATTGAAGATCAGTCTCTAGCTGTAAGGATTCCTTCATGCCGTTATCATGGCCTCTGGCGTACATTTGGCATAAAAGTGGACCATTACCGTTATGTGTATCATTGCCCTCTTATCCTGGCTCGAAAGTTCAATAAGCATTGAAAAGCAATGATCAGAAGTAGGCTGAGGGAAATGCAGAAGGTTTAGCTTTGATATCGAAGACAGCACATGATTCGAAAATTAAATGGGATCAGTGGTTTGACGTTTGCCATATTTCAAGCCAGAAAATTATCTTTGGCAATGCTTTGAGAGTATCAGCCAATACTATCTGTGAAGCTCTCTTTATGGTTTTCAATGTTCTTTATTTCTCGTATTTATTGGAGCGAAAGATTACTTCGGTCAACAGTGATTCTGTTCCCTTTTAGTTTCTAGATTCTAAGTGTGGAATGGTGAATAAAGTTTCAGTGTGATCTTGGAAAACTTTGATTATTGAATTCAAGCAATCTTATCTATCTTTGCTGAATGGTATCGAAAACTTTGCCGAAATGTTGTATCACCCCGGTCGAACCAATATGAATCAAATAGGAAATGCAAACTGGGGGGATATAGGAACGCTGCAAGATACTATTGGCAACTTCTACTCCATTGCTCAATGGAACGGACCACACGAAATCAGTTGGCCATTGATCTCAGATCAAGTTTCCGCCTTCAGAAGCCCGGACCAGCATGCTGCATAATCGAGACCGAAAAGGCACTTGTGCCTTATTATGGCTCAGCTGATCATCAGCAGTAGAGATTGTTTGAACTTGATCAAAACGAATTCTCTTTTCCAACAACCGAGCCTCGCGGCTATGCGTCAAACACGGTGACATATTGGTCTGGAATGAATCCACAGCAGGGACAGAAAAGTTTCCAAATTCATGAATTTCTAGTGGGAGGGACTATTACTCTATAGTGCTGTTTGGTATAGATCATCCCTCAGAATTACTGCTTTATATGTGGCGCGCATCCCATCGAGGACTTGAGCCTTCTGGAGGATATGAGCCTTGGTATCAAGTACAACGCCAAACCAAAGTTCTCAAACATTTGAAGAAATCAAGAATCTTGAAGCAAATACTTACCCGAAATTGTTGCTTCTGTAGGATGTACATTCTGGTCCTTGCAACCAAAGAAGTCCGGCGGAAAATGTGATCATCCATGGTGTGGAACTTCCAAATACTCGTGACATCTCCGGTAGGAGAATCCATTATCATCAGTAGTTGCTAATGAAGGGTCATTTTCAGCCGATGAAGCACGCGTTTATGGTGCCGAGACTGTCTTGTTGCTCTAAGAAGTGCAGCTATAGCTAAGTCCAGCATGGTGATATTTGTCCCGGAAAACATTATACGCTATTGTTGAAAAACACAGGCATTAGAAACGCACATCCACCAACACCAAGCTATGTATGTTCCAATATCTTGGGGCCGCGCTGTGTTGGAAGATAGAGATAGCCCTGCTATAAATTTGCAATTCTCATCATCTCATGCACTTCAACATGGGAAGCTTTGTCCTTCATCGGATGCCGAAAGCATTGTATACATTCTCTATTTTATTTGTGGAGGGACTATGAGTCAACAAGATTCTATTGAGTCTGCTTTACAATGGAGAGAAAATAGTTGGGCGAACCGATCGATCCAACAACATCTCGGTCGGGTTTCTGCACTATTGAAAGCATTTGCTGATTATGTGGATAGCTTGTGTGGTACTCCATATCCTGTTGACTATGATATATGGTTGAAAAGGTTGAACAAGGCAGTGGAAGGTTCAGTTGATCAAAAAGGTAAAATGATTGAAGAAGTTGCCATAACATTGAGATTAGAGGATGCTGCTGAGTCTTCAGGAGCTTCTGGCCATTAATTTGATCTGAGGGCTTGTTTTTGTTTGGTTTGATTATTTATTTTATTTTTTTTTGTATATTGCAATTGGTGAATTCATAGGACTTCAGATTCTAGTACTATGTTTTGTTCTTCGACAACTGCTAGTATATTTTGGAGTGTTTACTGGTTTTTTTAAACAGATTATTATTACAATTTCATGACAAAATTCACTATGATGTTCATATTCAAAATTACAATGCTGTATATTTTGGGCTTTAAATTCATTTACCAGTAAGTAGAACACTCGGATGCAGAAAAAGGATAAACTTTAAATAAAACAAAATCTATCAAATTCAGTCCTAAATTATCTACTTAATATTAACTCATGTCCTGAACAAAGGAAACTCATTGGCTTTTACTCTCGAAATTTTAACTTATCAATTTAATTTAAATCCCGTTTGCACATGGCAAAGGATTTGGAAGGCAGCTTAACTTTCAAACGTTACAAGCTAGTATGATGTCTCGGAGTAATTTTTTAATTACATTCATCTGAACGATAGAATAGGTTAGGCCGTCTGTCAATTATTTATGGTCTGATCTATTTAATAAAAGTGTTAGTTTTAGATTATTTTTAAAGTTTATTTATTTAAATAATTCAAATTCATATTTATAAAAACAATCTATTAGGTTTGACAGGCTGATTATATTATATATACTATATTTTATTATTTCATTAATATCTAATTTTATTATTATTACTTTCTTATTTTAAAATCTACCACACCAATTAGCCCAATCACTCAGGTAGTCATTTTATACTCCGGTAGTTGTTCCATTATTCTTAGTGTTCCATATTCGATAGTCGTTCAATTAAACAATTTAATCGTTCCATATTTGTTTGATATGCAATAATTGATACGTTGTTTCAGGAAAAAATCTATTTTTTGAAAATAAAAATCATTTTTTATGATTTAAACGATGTTTGTTTCAGATTTTTTAAAAACTATTGTTAGAAAAATTATTTTCTGTTGAATATATATAAATATATACATTGATATTGGTAAATGAGAATACATAGAAATTGTTATGGATAGAACATGTAGCTTAATTGATACATATATAGCGGACTAATTATTGATCCATTTGCTATTTTCTTTCATTGGAAGGTTATCACATTACAAACTTGTTAATTATTATTTTATTGAATTTCTAATTTAATTTTATTTATTTTCTATTTTATATAAAATATAGTTTAACCTATTTTAAAAAGAATTGTAAAAATAACATTTAAGATTTTAATATGATAAGGACTTTAAATAAGTTGTTTTCAAGTCAAAATCAACCTTTTAAAAAAATGCCAATCAAATTGAAAATACAAATAAATTAAAAAATTACGATAGTATATAGGCTCAAATTTGACTTGGCTAACATATTTCCACTTTAGATATGATGTTAAATCCAAAAACAATTTTTTTATTTTTATAAATATTATAGTTATAAATTCAAGTACCGAAAAAAATTTATTCAATCATTATTAATATCTACAATATTAAATATATTAGTTAATAATCATTATTTTATATTTATTAATTATTTATCTTAATTAATTATATAAATTTATATAACATCGATGAATTTATTTTTTAATTATCAATATCATTTAATTTATTTTTATTTATCTTTATTAATCATTTTATTTTATTATGAGATCTTATTATCAAACTCACAAATATTTAAGAAAATAAGTTATGGAGTAATAAATTTGTTAAAAGTTTCACTTTCGCGCGAATCCCTCTCTCCAGAATACAATATTAACCAAATATAATTAAAAATTAATCTATTTTAATTAAATTTAACTTAAAATATATTAATTTTTAAACTAACAATTTTATTTATATTTTATTTTTAGATAAAATATTTACCCCAACACATTTAAATCCCACAACGGTAGATCTTTTAAAAATGATGGAGTAATTTCTGCAAACCGAAATAAAATAATATACAAATACCATGGTTTCTAGAGAAATGTTTATGAAAACCATAATCGAAATGCTTCATCTTCAACGATTGAAAGATACCTGAGGGGAATGCAATCGAGTACATATCATCTTATTATGCTGCAATATGAAAGAGCAAGAAAATGGAACATATAATTGGTGGATATTGAATTAGGCAAGCTAGTAGTACATCACACAGAAACAGAGTGAATTTATATTTGATGTAGCCTCGAATGATTCAACCAAAGCTTGGTACAAAAGCAACGACGACGGAGCCTTGGCATTGCCCACCGGAGAAACACCTTCGTGTTCCTACAAACAATGCACAGTTATGGTCACCAACACATGGGCCCTTTGAATGCGTGGCTCTGTGACGCACACACTCTTCCTCTGCAGTCTCATCAACATTTCTGCTGCAATTTCATTCATCTCAAATTAATTCTAATTAGTATAACCAAACATAAACAAGTGAGAGAGAGAGAGTGAATGAGAATGTTACGTGAGCAAAGGCAATGAAGAGCAAGATGAGCAGGCAAGTTGATTTCCTCTCCATGAATGTACGTTGTATAAAATAAATAAGTGAACCAATGTGAATGTTATCTTTGAGGGAATGTCTTAATAAATAGTACTAGTAGTAATAAGCGTGCAGGATGTGTGAGATAAAATAATGAAATAATAATATTATCTATTCTCGTGACCTGACAAAGTGGGAATGGTTGAGATATGTGCATATTAATTGAAGAGATTGGTTGGTTTGTTTGATAGTGAAAAAACACATATCAGCAGACTCACATGCTCACCTGCACGCCGCTCTGCTTGACAGTCTCTTCACTGTCAGCGCTTGGCGACATTGTTGTAAATAATAGCATCTTCAATATCACTTTTTTATTTTCATTTTTTTATTAAAAATATTTTTTTATTTAAAATTTGATAAAAAATAAATTTTAACCAACATTATTATAATTTAAATTTAATATTGAAAATTCAAAAAAATAGAACCTGCAAATACTTTAAATACTCAGATTAATAAATATAAATAATAAAATTTTATAAATGTAACGATAGACTATCAATATGACAATAATTGAATGAAATGCTTATAAATACGAAATCAAACCATTACAAGGCATATCATTAGCAATTTAGAGTAAATGTATAATATAATACAAAATTATACTAACTCACTTATTATTAATGTATAACCTCTACAAATGTGACACCACACCATATTAATACTTCCAATGATTTACAATCATCTCATTTATATTTATATAATTATCTTCATCTTTAATTAAATGTGATGACACTTATTATTGTAATTTAATTTATATCTCCAATCTAATGATCTTTTCTTCTCCTCCGTGAATACTATCGGTGAGATCTCATTATTATTATTCTTATTCTCACTAAAAATAATCACTTTAACTATATTAAGAAATATGAAGAATGTCTCAAGACATAATTCAAATATCGTGAGATAAAATCTATAGTCCAATTTAAATTTGTAATTTTGTAGATGTGTGTGTGATTTTTAAGTGATGTTTACACTTGGACAAAACAAATTGCAAATGATTATAAAAAAAAAAATCATTTTATCAAATTATTGTTCTTAATTATTGATGTATTTTCTACTATAATAATTGCAAAGAATAACTAATTATTTGGAAATATGATATAGTACATAATAATAATCCAAGGGTATAGTTGTAAAATAATAATTAAAATCACATTAAAAATTGATAATTACATTTATTTTAAGATAAAATGTTTATATTAAATGGCATTCATTTATGAAACAAATGGAGTATTATAAATAAAAAAGTCCTTAACATACGCATTATTTCAAATTACTAGGTGCATTTGTTAATTTTTATAAAACATATTTATTATTATTACAACTAATTTGTTTTGTAATATCAAAAGTTGTGTTTTAAGACATTTAAATACCAAAATTATTTTATAAAAATCAATACATAAAAATGACACATAAAATTTATTATATAATTTTTCTTAATATAAGTGAACGAATATTCGATGCTTATAAAAAGAGACAAATGTAAAAAAAATATTTATTTTACTAAATCACACTTATTAACAATTTATGTGTTTTAGACTATCGTTAATACAAAGTTCAATTATAATATGAAAGTGTATAGCTTTTCAGATTCATATATTAAAATAATTAAAAAATGTTATTTTTTTGAAAAAGTATTGGAGTTATTTGATTTTATTAATTAATTTATTAAAAAAATCATTGTCCTCAATATGAAGTTGTTCCATGCATGAGCCATTGAAAAACAACATTTACATTAAATGAAGAGTATTGAATGAATTATAGCATTACAATTAATCAAATTTTATTTATATTTGAGATCATTAATAAT
Source organism: Cicer reticulatum (assembly GCA_002896235.1). Classification (NCBI taxonomy): domain Eukaryota; kingdom Viridiplantae; phylum Streptophyta; class Magnoliopsida; order Fabales; family Fabaceae; genus Cicer; species Cicer reticulatum. The sequence continues at coordinate 684 of PGWS01000362.1, read as the reverse complement.
TATTTGGTTTTTATATCTATAGACAAATATTATTACTAATATGATTACAATTAAAATATTAATAATTAGTTTACTTTTTAAAAAATGACTATTTATTTTAAAACTTTTTTAGTGTCAGTATGTGGTCTATCATCTCTTTATAGAGTAAGAAAATTGATTGTTTATAGAAATTAACTAAAATAACATGTGTTCTTAAAATGAAATAATATATAAAATTCCATTAAAAAAAAAAGGAAAACTAAAAAATTCCAAGCATTAATGTGCAATACAAATGATATCCAGACAAACAAACATATTCAAATTGAAGAAATATATAAAGAAGTGGGAAAATATGATATGGCAAGAGCTGGGATTTGATTGAGCTTCGACTTATGAAAACCATAAACGCACTGCAGATGTGAATGCAATACGATACATATACAAGGATATGTAAAATATTTGAAATTTATGATACCACATGATTATATATAGAGTTATGATGTGGCTAGTAAATGTTGATAATATTAAATTTGATACTATGTATCAAATTTTATGAAGTTTAAATATTTTAAAAATAGATATTTTATCGTATCTAATACATATATTATATATTGATACACGTGTATTGGATTTGGATACAGATACTTGATGGATACTTAGTTATACATATATTAGAAGTATTAAAATTATTGTTCTTATATATTT
>PGWS01000357.1:0-12682 GCA_002896235.1 Cicer reticulatum | reverse complement strand
AGCATCTCTATGTAAAAATATTTCAAAATGACAAAAATTTGAAGAAGTTGGTTAAGTGCAGAAAGTTAGAGTAATTAACAATTGCAATCCTAAATTTTTTGAAAAGGTTAAATTTATAAACGACAAAACTGTATTTTTGATATAGTTGAAAATTCTTAAATAATTATTATTTAGCAAGTTATTTAGCAAAATATAAATAATAATAATTATTTAAAATAGTCAATTATTTAATTATTAGTATTTATATTTTATGTCAACTTAGTTATTTAATAAGATAAAATTGTGGTTCCAAAAAACAATCTCAAGCGATAACGAGAGATATAAGTGAGTTTGATACAAACATGAAAATTCGAAGGTTTTGTTTATCGCAGCCACTGCAACCACAACAAACAATGTTTTTGTTTTCAACTAGGTCAAGGTTTGTTTCTCTTTTCATTCCCAAAAAGTTTCTTCCTTTTAATTTCATTCCCTCTTTTTGCTTCTCACTTCAACCCTATTCCCTCAATTCAATAATCCTCATCTTGACAATTCCATTTCATTGTTCAATTCTTTGCTCCATAAGAATCCTACCCCACCACCCATTGAATTTGGCAAGGTTTTAGGATCCATTGTGAAAGCTAAGCATTACTCAATTGCTATTTCCCTTTTTCAACAAATGGAAGTTAGGGGAATTAAACCTGACTTTGTACCTTGCAATCTCTTAATGAATTGTTTCTGCCAATTAGGTCATATCACTTTTGCTTTCTCTGTTTTCTCAAAGATTCTCAAAAGGGGTTATCACCCAAATACAATAACTTTTACCACACTCATCAAGGTTTATGTCTTTAAGGCGGGTTCATAAAGCATTGCACTTTCATGGACAAGGTTGGTAGCCACAAGGATTTTCAGTTTGCAATCAAGTAGTTACGCCCTATCAACGGTTATATGTAAAGTTGGAGAAACAAGAGCAGCTCTAGAGTTGCTGACGAGTGATGGGAAATTGGTCAACTAATGTGAAGTACACCACGATATTGATAGTATGCAAAGAAAACTTGTTCTGATGCATGTGATTTATATTCTGAAATGTTGTCAAGAGATTATCTAATGTTCACTTACAATGCACTAATAGTGGCTTTTGCATCATGGGTCAATTAAAAGAAGAATGATTTGTTAATAAAAATGACATGGGAAACATCAACCCAGATGTGTATACTTTTAAATATTGTTGATGCTTTTTGTAAGAAAGGGAAGTTGAAAGAAAGCTAAAAATGTGTTTCTTGTGATGATGAAAAATGACATAAAGCCGAGTATGTTACTTAAACTGTTTTAATAGATGGACCTTGCTCGTTAATGAATGAAAGGCTAAGAGCATATCAACTTATGGCCCAAAGGGAGTGGCTCTAACGTTAGGAGCTACAGTATCATATTAATGGACTTTGTAAGATTAAAATGATGGTGAAGCCATGGACCTGTTCAAAGAAAATGCAGTCCAGAAAAATTGTTCCTGATGTTGTAACTTACAAATCCCTCATTGATGGTTTGTGCAAATCGGGGAGAATTACATATGCTTTGGAGCTGTTGTGAGATGCATGATAGGGCCAACCACTAATTATATACTTACAGTCTATATGGATGCTTTATGCAAAAGCCATGATGTATGACAAAGCAATTGCTTATTGAAATTTAAAGACTGGGTCAACCAGAATGTTGCACATATATATATTCTTCTCATGGATTGTGTAACAGTGGACGAAAAGGATTCACAAAAGATTTTTGAATATCTTTTGGTCAAAGGCTACAATCTTGATGTCTATGCATATACCATTATGATACAAGGGTTTTGTAACAAGGGCTTGTTGGACGAAGCGTTGGATTTGTTTTCAAAAATGAAAGACAATGGCTGCATTCCAGATGCTTTAACTTATGAAATAGTTATTCATTCCCTCTTTGAAAAATATGAAAATGAAAAAGCGGAGAAACTTCTTCGGGAAATGATTGTGAGAGGTCTTCTTTAAGACAGAAACTAGGTGAGATATTTTTCTATTTAAACTTTATTATTTTGAATCAATGTTTCAACATTAATTTATCATTTCAATCAATTTTGTTAAGTGTGTTTATACTTCACAAATTGGTAGATTGGTGAGTTCCAACTTGAAAGAAATTTGTAGAATATTAAAATTATTGTTGTCTTATGTGTGTTGGTTTTTTTTTTTTGTATTAACTGGATTACATAGCTAATACATTTAACAATAGTAAACATCTTGATGGTTAACTATATGAATAAAAACTTGCATTAATAATTCATTAGACCCAGAGGGATGAATCAGAAGTCTTGTTTGATTGGCGAGAAAATCAATATCATTGCAATATCTTGCTGCGTTAACTGTCTTAGTGTTGTTGTAAACTAATTCTTTGATTCATTGCTTGCCAGCCTGAATATACTGCTTTGGAATCTTTACCAAAACAAAACAGAAATTACACTCTGTTAATCTGATGGGATTAGGAAAACATCTAGCTTGTGATAGGCCTAAAAGCAGGTCTCATATATTTAGGGGAAAAGGTTAGTTAGTAGAGAAGTGGAACATGTGAATACTAGATTGTAAATTCTCAATACTAGAACATAGTATATATAGTTCCTTTATCAACTGTTTTGTTGTATCCCTATCCCTTTAATGGTTATGTAAATGAATATTAGATTCACAGTATTATAATTTGGAAGTGTAACACTTGAGATCAAGTTCCTCATGTTAGTTACAATGAGAAGCATATTAGAATATAATATATTCATTTGTTTTGCATTTCCTATGACAAATAAAATTTCCAATTATTTCTGTTTCCTTTACGGAACCGAATGATTCCAATGCATTGTGTATCTGTCTTCTGTTGTTTTGTCTCCTTTTCTGTCTAAATATATCGAGAACTGGTTCGGACTCAGACATATATCTTACCAGGACGTGAGTCTAATTCAACAGATATATCTCACGAAACTGATTATTGTGTTGAATGTTGCAAATTTCATATAAAAATTGTCAAAAAACTCTAACCATATAGGTATCTTAATGCTATGAATTCATGGATTGTAAAGAACAAAATAAGTCAAATTTAACTGAAGTTCCTAGGTTTCCAGACCTAGGTTTGTCCATGATGCAGTCACTCTTGCTTCGATGAATCCTATTCCATAAGACCATGCTAACTTGTTATACTGAGAGCCGCCCCAAACCTGCACATGTGCTTCAAGAAGTGTTAGAATTAAGATATCATCTTAGAATATCTAAATATCATGTTGGAGTAATAGGCATTAGTTCTGCGGTAGGGACGGTTTAATCTTAGAGTATCTTAAATTATCTTGTTAGATTAGTTTTCAAATTACTTAGTTATTATAAATTTATAATTATTATTTTTCCTGATTTCGCTATTTATTTAGGATTATAAGTTTAATATCCTTATAGATAGGGGTTAGTCTGTTTATCTTCAACAAGTTTTATGAAGAAATTTCACACTACTAACACAATTGCTTTTATCTTCAAGGTAACATCTGTTAGTAATTGTATATAGTATCTACTTATTTCTGTAACAAGCTATGAAATACATATACTAACATAGACATCAGACACGACACTTAAATTGCACGTCGACACCGATAATAATTTTAGAAAATGAATTACTTCCAAATCATCATTACTTTTCACCTTCCTCCCTTGAACTCCTAGTTTGTCTGCAAAACCACAAGGTTATTAGTATTAAAAGCATTGACTGTTAAGAGATGTTAGAGGTTTTTAGTCTTAATCCTGCCTTGATACTGCAATAACTCGATTTGCTTGTATTTCTTTGTGGTTGTCTCAGTGCCGAATGTCACACAAATCACATTCCATGAGGACTCAGGGACATTATTGTACAATAGAGTAAGTCAAAATATATTTTTTTTAAGTTACCTTGGCTATGACCATATACTGAAATAGGAACGATATTCTTTCTGTTGTCATACCACCATTTCCAAAACTAGATGTGACTTAACTATTTTTTAACCAACATATCGCTAATCATTTTACATCTTTTTCGAAACTGTAATAAAAGTTATGCCAGAGACACAAGCTAACTCCCGATAATTACCATTCCATCCTCCTCCGGTCTGGCGTTGATAAGTTCACATATGGAAAAGAAGGAATGAAACAGAATAATGCAATATCATATGATTCAAAATTAAGGCTATGGCTATCAAAAAAACATTGTCTATGTCAAGTGTCAATAAAGCATGAATCTATGCAACTTGTCAGTTTCTAAACGAGCTACAAGATAATATAATTTCTTTGAATTAGATCATGTTATGTTATATTGTTTGTAGAAAAATCATATCATTGATGCTCCACTATCCCATTATCTTCAATATCTCTAATGCATGCATCTTGCATTTTGTATGAAATGCCTTAATTATATTTTCTTCTAGCATTTAAATATGATGATCTCTTGTTATGAAGGAGTTCACAAAGAAACACGAGAATAATAGTGGAAGCAATAACATTTGCAAATATAACCATTCACTTTTTCACGTATGGTCAGTCAAAATCTGATAAGATTAAGTGAAGTTTATCAGAATAGATAAACCTTTCATATTTGAAAATATGATCACCCAATTTGACTCACCATTCACACAAAGAGAAGAAGATTTTGATTATCTTGAGTTTAATTAAAGCTCACTCATTGCTGGATGATCTATTTTACAAATGCATGAATTCATAGATTTTAGAAGCATTTAGTTGATTTGTATATGCAATTTGAAAGCCACAGATATACCTTTCTTTGGGGTTTATATTATTATTCTCACAATTATCATACTTCAAATAGTCAATTCCCTAATATAACAATGAAAATTGATGTTAATTACATTCATATAGTATATAAGCTTGAAATGCATATTATTATTATTATTATTACCCATGAAGTAAATGTTTTTGCATCTTGCTCTTCATGCCCTAATGATCCAGGCATACTTTTACTGCATGTTTGATTTCTGCAGAGTAATTGTTAGAAGTCAAAATGGTTGACCAATGATGAATATTCTAAAATAAAAAAGTTTTAATTTAAATGTGATACCCTGCATCAGAATCGATCCCTAACTTTAGACCTTTGCTATGTACATAATCAGCTAGAGCCTTCATTCCTGAAGGAAATGTTGATGATTTGGCAACCAAATTACCATGTCACCATATTAAATTGTCAAGTCTAATTATCATAGAAACTGGTTATTAACTTATTATATCCTTTAAAATGTATACTTGCACCCTTAGATTTTAAACTAGAAAGAGGTTGCACCATTACTTGTTTCTTTGATTTTAATTAAGAACTAGGGTCTTTTGTTTCAAGTGACAATGATATCAACTCCTAGAATCATGATTTTAAATTACGCTGTCAACTAATTATCAAATATTTTTTGTATGACATTTAAGATATAATATGATTTTAAGTTAAATATTTTTAATGATCCAACAAATGTGATTAATTGATACTTTATATTGTAAGTGCATATGCACATGTAGAGAAAATGTGAATTTTGTGCTGTTTGAAAAATTCAGGCTCACAGAATATGAGAACATGTGAAGTTTGTGCTGTTTAAAAAAACTTCAGGCTCACTTGAATATTCAAAATTAAGACTATTTTATAAAACTTCAAAATCATTTTGAACCAATTTATGAAGATTTACACTAAGACCACTTATATATTATAACAAAATGTTAATATATATATTACGTGTGAGTCTCGATTAAGTTCACCCCAACAATCATCTAAAAGATAATAAAAATACATCAATACTATTTCATTATAAATGCATTATTAAATTTTATAGAAGAAAAATGAATAGAAATGCAACAATAACAATGATAATATAAATAAACTATACAAAATGTTGTCCAAATAATTAATTAGTTCAAATAAATATTTTAACTTTAATTTTTTAAATCAATTATTTTGAACATATCTTAAAAAATGTGATAGAAAATTACAATAAAATCATATTAAAGATGATTACTTTTTAGTTTTTTATAATGTGGAAGGTAAAACCATCTTGCACCATGCATGAGTTTATCTTCTCTACTATTGAATCACTAAGTCTCGTAATATCTCATTTGACTCAATCATTAAACTTATTAATCCAATGGTCGATAAAATTTTTGTGTATGATGCAATGCTTGTCTCACTTGTATAACATATTATTTGTCTACTTCTAATATATCATTTAATAACTATTATCTACTAATCATCTTTGATTCTTGATTCTAAATTCAAAGAGTAATGCTTATAAAGTTAAAGTACAATTTAATCTTAATTTAATATATCAAATATTAATATATCAAATGTTCATGCGCAAAGCGCGGGCCAATATCTAGTTAACTATAGTGTAGTACATTGTTTTATTGGTACAATTATGATTTCTTTTAAAGTTATTTGGTATTTTTATTTATGTTTAGGTTTTTTTTTGTCAATTTATTTATATTTAGGTTGAATTACACTTTTGATTCCCTTATTTTATCCCATTCATGAAATTAGCTCGATATATCATTTACAATGTGTCATATTTTTAATTTTTAATGATGTGTCAAATAACCTAAAGATATAGATGGCAAAGTTAATGACATTATTTCATTATGTCGAATTAAAAAAAAAACATTACAACATTTAAAAATAAACATTTTATTATAAAACACAAGTTACAAAATTACAAAAATCAGAATTGAATCAAAAAATACCCAAGTTAGAAAGTCATGAACCCTAGACACATTTCTTGTAATTTATCCGGTGAATAATTATGTCAGTGGCCAAGGGGATGAGATGAATTAGTATTGGTACGTACATAGTAGACTTAATGTTCCACGTGAAATTTACCAAATTGGTTAAAAGTTTGAGATATAAAAACATCAAATATTTGTGATACCAACATCTCAAGTACTCGTTTGCACGTGGACTAAGATCTCTCAACGCATATGCTAATGTAGTAAATTTGCAAAAGATATCAAAAGGTACAAGATAATTGAAGTAATTGTGGAGCACAATATAAATAATCCAATTATTACTAATGAAAGTACAGTCGGGGGAAATGGGGAGAAGAATTTTCAGCTTGCATGTTTCACTCTCACTCTACTCCAGATGCAACATTCCAATTCACTAGCAACCTTCAATGACGAACAAATTTAACTAAGTTTCAAATAAAGCATCAAAATAACCAGAAAGCAGGGAAGAAAAACATCATTCACTTCACAATCCTAACCATATCACAAAGTGACACAAATCACACAAACCCCTTCAAAAGAAAATAAAATAAAAATTAACATTTTCATAATAGTCTAAAATACAAAATAGAAGTAGACATGAACTATGAAGTATGAATACCTTTGAGGTTAGACGTGTCAGTGTCTGACACCCGTACGATACTTAAAATAAGTGTTCCAAAAATAAAACTTATTTTTCATCACTTCGACACACCTTTAACCCCTTGGACACATCTCAAACACAACCACATGGGTTAAAGATGTGTCAAAGCAATTATGATTAATGATGGGGTTAAAAACATGAAATTTAATTACAACAAGTTTATATTTTCGAAAAGTAGATGAATTCATGAAGGTGAAAAACTATCATATATGTATCAGTGTCGGTGTCGGCGTTCTATATCTTTTACATTAGCAATGTCGAAGTATTGGTCGTGTTAGGTGTCCGTGTCGGAGTCTATACTTAGGCATGAAGACTCAAGATACAAAACCATCTTTCATATTATCCAAATTGATTGCTTCAATTTTAAGCACTTAGTCTACGATTTAACACCACATGTAACAAAAATCTGCAATTCTGCAGAAAATAGAAGCATGCTTCCTACAAGCATTCAAGATCTAAACTCTAAGCTCTGTTCCTCACAACAATTTCATGACCTTTCCAATTCTCAACACTTCTCTTTAACACATATTCTACTCATTACACATAACTTTAAATGCCAAGCTTGTTCCTGTTGGTCTTAGAATAGTCATTCAACCTTAAGTTTTAGTATTCTAAAACATTTAAGCTTTGTAAGATTAGAATTATTATGCAGAAGTATAAGTATTCAAAAGAATTTTTTTTAAGTTACTTGATATGTGAACGATAGTTCACTTTATGACAGAACCACATGAGATAAAAGCATGTTTACTCCACATGAGATAAAATGAGAGTATAAGATATTGGCTAGAGCAAATGCAATACTATTTGTAAAATCCCAACCCCACTATATTCCATAATAGAACTGCTAAGTGAGTATATTGGTGCGTTGAACTATATCATCATCTCATCGACAAGCTCCAAATCATATGACATTCTCCCAAATTGCACAAACCATTAATAAGAGAAATTATAATTACCACTTCATATGAATTTTTTGCATGCATTTCTTTAATCATTAGAGTGTGGACAAAATAAACTACTTGTCATTAATCTAAGTAGTTCACAATTAGAGGAGTGAGCCTCTCATATTATGTTTCTGAGTCGTGTGTTAGAACATGTCTTTTTAGAATAGCTTCCAGAGTCGTGACATTTTATCATAGTCAAAATTTGTTGACTTATTATGTTTAGTTACTATTCATGTGCGTTAACTTTTTCATGTTACTAAAATTTTTCATGTGACGCCGACTTTCATTATAGACATTGACTTTCCTCATAACAGACACTTTGGTTTTGTTGGAGACAAAGTCTAAAATCAAAGTCAGAAAGTAATGTGAAGTTTAGAGTCAAACTCAATCATCTTTTGGTGTTGAATTACTTGTCAGAGGCAACTTAGTCGAGAAAAAGTAGCGTTGTATATCAGAGTTGCGTTGTTGAAGGAAGCTTATTGGAGCATGTTGCGCTTGACTTTAAATTCCTATCTTCAGAGGTAAAACCTTAGAGGCTGTTATTTTTGAATTTCGAAAGAAACATTGAAAAAATAATTTATGCTCCCGAAAATATTATTGAGTTAAGTCGCAGACTAGGTGGCTCACTTTAAGACGTTTCGAGGCATTGTCAAAATTGTACAAGGCATACTATCAACCACGAAGTCTCCAGGATAAAATAGCTCGGATACACTATATCGAACTTTTATTGCACCGTAGAAAATCGTTCTAGAATTACACCCTCAATATGGCAGTTGAATGATTGCCACTCGTAATATGGTACTAAGATTACTCGTAAGAAAGAGAAGAAGTGAGAAAGAAAGGGGCAGAAGAGAGAAAAGATGTGGAGAGATTTTGGTGTGATTTTCCAACTGAGAAGAACCCTCTATTTGTAGAGAAAATAAGCAATTGGATAAGAGAAAAAAGAGCGATCCGTTAGGTATGATACACTAAACGCGCGCTCCAATCTTTAGGTTTTTCACTACAGAAACGTGCGTTCCAATTTGACGAGTGAGTCCACTAAGAAAAGAGAAAATAGCTAGGGTTTGACCAGATAACTGAGTGCGAAATTGGGGACAAGGAACTGACTAGATCAGATGTTGAATGTTGACTCGATGGAGGAAAATTACGTAATTAACGTATCAATCTATTATATATATTTAAAACAGACTCCCGATGCCACATCATCATATTTTGCCACATCATCGTATTTTGCCACTTCAACATATTTCATCCACATCAGCCAAAAAGATGATGTGTACCTCATGAGAGTAGAAAACAAATGATATTGATTTGTAGAAAATAATTTTTCAAGACAATGGGCATGCTTAGTAAATTATGTTTTACATGTAAAGAAATCTACAGTAGAAATGCCATCCATCGTAGGATGTTAAATTAGTAATGTATCATCAATAACTTTTGTAATATCGAAAGACAACTTCATTTCTTATATTTTTTCGCATAAGGGTCATAATCTGCACCAAAACCTGTAACGTAATCTGCATCAAGGGTCATAATCTGCACCAAAGCCTTGTAACATAATCTGCATGTTAATTAATATGATCTTATGAAGTAATTTCAATTGTAGTTTGATTGTTTGATAAGATAACAGAATGTGATAAATAGAGTTAACAACATACTTTAATTTTTAATGGTTGGACTATATTCTCTATAGTATATTCTTTCTATAACATCTATAGTATATTCTTTCTATAACATGTTCAATGTTAGTTGACGATCCATCTCAGTAAAATAATAATGATTGAAAATTGTCTTTCTATTGCAAAAATTGATACAAAAATATCCAAATTGCTAATTGTATTCTTTACTATAAAACTAAGCACATGTGCTAAATAGATTGTTATATTATGATTTAAACAATTAATGTGGCATATCCATGATGGAATATCAATAGGATTAGTCTAAAATACAATATTGAATTACAAAATAATTGAGCAACATCTTTTAACTATTGAAAAATTGATTAAGTAATGTGATGATCTAAATTATGTAGGTGATCATTTAAATGCTTCAATGTCTATAGTTGTATATTTTTTAGTCTGCATATGAATAATTAAGAAAATATTCATTAGGAATTGATTTTAGGAACCGTACTGTACTGAATTGCCATATTGATTGATATAAATGTTAAAATAAACGAACCAGTTTGGTTCATAAAATAAAATGTAATAATTATTTATAAAGTATGAAAGTTTCACTGAGTTTATATTTTTCAATAGACAACATATCAACATTTTCAATTACTGTTCTTAAAGACATTAATCAAGTAAACATTCATCCTATAACAATAACATTGAACCAAAAAGTTGACTTGTGTTTAGTGTTTACAACAATACATAATTTGAGAATATACATCCCATGATTCAAACTTCATGAGACCAAAACATAATTAGACCTTAGGATTACAATACATAATAATAGTTTTTAACATGATGTCATCATCTACTTTCTAGCATTTAATTTCATTGTAGTTACTATTTACATTTGATATTCTTGAGTGGTTTTGATGATGATAGTTGGGCACTCGCAATTGCATCGTTACCCATATTATCTTGTTCGTCATCAGTTGGAGATCTTTTAGCCGATGTAGCTGACTGTACATTTTCAATATCGTTTTCACCCGTCATTGATAATGATTACTACATATTTCATAAAATTTGTAGGAATTAATTAGATTATTGTCATAAAGATTTATGAAATCAGAATATATATATCAAAATGATGCACTTATAGAAAGTGATGTAGATATACTTACAGTGTCAAATAGTATTTCTTGACTAAGGAGTTTACGACTCGGTTCTCCTTTAGATGTGTTTTGTGAAAATTGACTTCTATTAATTTAAGTGTGCAGTTTTATATATATAATGTATTACAATTAGAATATACAATAAGGAAATATGTAGTTGAATACCTCTTCAGTTTTAAATTGTTCCTTAATTGCAGCAATAAGTGCAGCATTGTTCATGACTTATAACAGAACACTGTTTGAAGATGGTTATATTTACACGAAAGCAGAGCTGGTCTCCATTATATCTTGAAAGTATGATGGATATATCCTATTCAGTATCACCAGCCCTTACATGTTCAGGGTAAATGAGTTATGTCATATTATGTGGTAACAAATAAATATCCAAACTAGAAGTAACTTGGACTAAAGCATTATATACAGCCTCAATCATATCTTCCTCATTTGAATGCTGAAATTCCAAGTAGTGAAGTACAATCCTGTCTCACATAATGGATTTACAAAAGCAATTGTCGTGGAAAACTTCAATGATCATTTTGTTACATGTTGTATGTTGTTAGTATTGATATCAATAAGTGTTTGATATAAGGACTGTAATATTGATTTATAAATTCTGATAAATTAAGGTTGAATATTGAACTACTCTTATGGACTATTTGCTTTTAGTTTGGGAAAAAATTTATATCCTTATATGAAAGTTAAGAGAAAATCTTTCATATAGTAACACTAACACTTAATAATATACAAATTGTTTCTACTTTATTCCACATGCCTATAAGTTAGAAAATTGTAACCATTTAGTTTTACTTTGATTTAACAATATATTTTGAATTATGAAGAACAAATAAAATTAAATACGTCTAAAATATAAAAAAAACACCATCTATTAAAGTTTGATGTACCTTGGAATTGGTTCGTCAACCTGAACACCACATTTACATTGATAATTTGTAATCCCTTCTTTAGCTTTGACTGTGCAATTAGTGCAACCAAGATAAAACCAACTGAATTTGTCTGGCACAACCTTTGAAAGAGTTGCCATTAGAAAAAATAAATGAACAAATCAAAGGTTGGGCTCAGCATGTCACCAAAGGTTGGGCTCAAATTCCAAACAAGAACAAAATATCCGCTATGGTCAATTGGAGTTAACAAAATTGGAAAAAAAGAGGTCCAAATCCAAGCCATAGTAGTTACCTGAGTGTAATTCAATTAATCTTTCACTCAAAAATAAATAAACAAAAAACATCAAAGAATGAAGAAAAATAAAATGAAGATCATATGCATGTTAAATAAACCCATCTATAGCTATATGAAGAACAAATAAGATATTTTTCTTGTCGTTTTCATAAGCACAACATAATGAGACAATAATAGATAACAAAATAGTTCACAACTTCACATGTCTACACTATTGATTAAACCGAACGAATGTAAAAAGCATTCCTTCGAAAATAATCACAGCCCAAAACAATGAAAGTCAACCAAATCATACTTCACAAAAAATGTCAAACCATAAGCAAACAAATGATTCCAAAAACCTAGAAGATCA
>PGWS01000356.1:0-24049 GCA_002896235.1 Cicer reticulatum | reverse complement strand
AAATTTGAGATGAATAAATGAAAGGGAAAGTATAGAGGATGACACACACAACTTTTATATTGGTTCACCCAATGGAGGCTACGTCCAGTCCTCACACACTTGTGAGTTTTTACTAATGATCAAACTGATTAACTGCTCACAGAGGTTGGTTACACTTTGTGTATTCTTTAGCCTCACCAAGCTTAAAACCTTGTCTCTTACAAGTTTCAACTCTTTCCAAGTGTAACTCACGTGGAAATTACAAAGTGATATGAGTATGATGTTTCTCTTTACTTAACACTTTCTAAAAAGATATTTCAAATATCTAGTGTAAGATTATAGAAAGTATAAAGAGATTATGGAAATTGCTATTGATAGCTTTAAGAATCTTTTCTTTTTTATGCAATCTTGTTGTGTCTTGATAATAAAGAGCTCCCTGCCTTTTGTAGAGATCTTTTTATGCTCTTTCCATGTGTCAAATACTTTATGACCGTTGGGGACTTTAATCAAAAAGTCCAAGGTCATTAATCATAATTACATAATTGTCATCCAGCTATCCTTGGACTAATTCAGTCCATCCTCGTACAGGAGGTTCAAACCTCCTAGAAACTTGGAAATGAGCTGTCCTTTTCCTTTTTCATTCTTAAAGACATGTAAGACTATATTTTTGACTTGTTAGCTACAGCTTTTCTATATTTGATATGTTGGGTTGTTTTCAACTTTTGAGAATGATGTGTTGGGTCGTTTTCAACATCTAAGAATAATGTGTTGGGTCGTTTTCAACATCTGAGGATGATGTGGACTATAGATCCATCCTCTTGCAGTGTATCCTCGTATAGTCCATCCTCGTACATGTAAAATCTGACCTCTGACCTCTTTGTTTAAATTGCTTTATTTATTCATTCTTTGGCACTGTTTTATCTTCTCTTTATGACTAAAAATCCTCTTAAGGCTTCATCCTCTTGTATGTCTATCCTCCAATCAGATTTTTCTCATTTTTATCTTAATGATGAGTAACCTGTTTTCTAATATGAATTCACTCGAAAGCACAAATTAGTCATTAACTACAACCATAATCTTTTAAATAATTTTGTTATCATTAAAACTATTTGAGAGAGATTTTGTCTCAACGGATCCTCTCTAGAGGATTCATCTACGGATATGTAGAAGTTATCAATGCTCCACGTGTAATCCGTATGATTTTCTCGTTCATCTTGCCTGTGGCGGCACTGAAAAATTAAAAAAAAAAAGATAAATCACAATTAAGTTATAAAATTATTTACTCTAAAATTAAAAAAAAAAACTAATAACTTCCGGGGAACTGAAGGTTTAAGTTCCTTCGGTAACTACGGAAATGTTAAGCCTCAAGTTTCCAGAACAAGCATTTGTACTGGAGAAGTTCAAAAAAAATGTTTTTCAGGAAAAGGCTTCTGTAACAGAGAACTTCAACAAAGTTTCCGGAGTGTTATCTGTGTTCCGGAAAACTGTATTTCAAGTTCTCTGGAAGTTTTAGAAAAAAAACTCACTCTTGAGTTCAAAAAGCCTTGAAATGAGAAGGTAATTTTTGAAAGTTTATATTATTAAACGAGGAAAAATGTCATTTCATTTCTGATCTGGGAGTATAGGTATAATTAGGGGTATGGGGTAAAATTTTCTAAAATTAATAGATAACCATACTCTAATAATAAAATAGTGTATGTTGCTTATGCGGGGTTTTTTTTTTAACATAATTTATGATGGTTATTATAGTGTATTTGTTAATTATAATAAGGGTTTAAAGGCCCTTTAACTCCCCTTATTTGCTTTTATTGATTCATGATTCTCCTTTTACTAAATTTTGAGGCTTATTTGTTAATTTGTCAAGTTAAATGATGAGTTGACAAATCACATTATGATGTAACAATTCATGTAGATTAAATATTATTATTTAAATTTTTCTCACTAAAGTACCATTTAAAACAATATAACTTAAAATGAAAAAAAATCTGAAGCCCTAAAATTTACAACAAAAAAACAAAAATAGAAGACTATATTTTCAAATTTGGAAAATAGGACTGGATCCAATAAAAATATTGAAACCAAAAGTGCATATAAGCTTATTATTTTTTTAATCATCATTGTTTATTATTTAAAGTAAAAAATTTCACATTTTCTTTTAGAACAAAGGACAACTTTGTCATTTAAATTTTTTACTTAATACTTTATATTCATTCTTCTCTCTTTCAAACAAGTAAAGAGAAATCTAAATATTTCTTTCTCTTATAAATATATACATTTAAATAAAGATGTTCAATGTAGTTGATAGATTAATAAGAAAAAAATTTATCCGATTCAAAAAATTAAAATGCTCGCAATTTGATCGATCTTAGATGACTTTTTATTTAAAAAAAAAAATAATCCAAATTAATACAATTTAAATAAGACGTTTCTATCAAAATACAATTATAAAATTATCAGATATTGATATTATGTATAAATCACAGTAAAAACAATTTGAAAAATATTAATAGATTATGTTTGAAAGATATTAATTGTAACAAAATATATAAATTAAAAAAATAAATATTTTAATAAAATTTATAAGTTAAAGTGATTTATATGCAGTTGATATAAATTTTAAATCTGAATTTTGGAAATTCGGTCTAATCTAATCGTGTGATTTTCATAAAAGAAGTTCCAAACATATCCCAATAATATTCCATTTTGTGCAGTTTTTCAATTTTTCTCATCGTTGCAGTTTTTTAATCTGGTTTGATGTGAACACTCTACATCCAAATATCAGCATTTCATTCATTCACTTTTATCCCTCTCTTCTCTTGTCTTTTACTCATCCAAAACAAAGTGTAACAGGGAAATACAACACAAAACAAAACATATAAGACAGATATATCGAAATATGCTTGTTGGTGATACATTCTGGTATAAGTATAAGTGTCAGCCAACTAGCCATGCAATATACAAGAGTCAGATAACTGTTTGGTTTCTCTCCGATTGATCTCGTTCCAAAATTTGAGAGCTGGAGGCCAAATCAATTTGATCTAGTTTGGCTGTGAAAGAGGAAAACACAAGAAAACTGGAACGCTGAATGAAAAAATGAATACTGGGCAAAGAGACTACTAAAATCATGACACAAATACGTCTGAGTGACTATTGAAATTGTATGGTCGGTGCTATGAAAAGCTTTGATCTTGATAGCAAGAGATTTAACCAGAATTCAACCCTCCTCTGACTCTGCATGTCAGAACAGAACCGTATTTAGAAATATATAATTTGCTGGTTTCCAACTAGTGTGGAAGAATAGGAAGCGTATCAAAAGCAAAGCATTAAAGTAAGCACTGGAGTTCAGAGTAAGTAAATGTTTACAAGAACCATCCCTTGCTCGTGAACATGATAAGAATGAAATAGTTTCAATTTTTTATCCAAAGCAATTTTCTTAATCATACCATGTATAGGTTCCATGTTATTGTCCTCTGTAAAACACCTAGGGTGATCATGGACAGAAAAGAAGCATCTCGCCAGGCTTGGAAGCCGAACTGTTTTGGGCGTTCATTCCCAACAGACAACCTCTGACTATTTACCTGCAAAACACAATTATATAGCCATCACCATATTCAGCTGTTAACTATCCATTACAAGGCCACCTGGGCCCTCAACAAACAATACCGTAATTCATTTTTTTTCTTAATAAAAATGCAAAGAAGGAGATACTTACCACCGGGATTCTGAAAGACCTTCTGCTTGCTAAGTCTGAGTTTCAGATGGCTCCTCACAACACCTATACAATAGACATTTAATCACCAAAAGAATTAAAAAGTTTCCTTTTAAAATCAAGATAATTTAGGATCATTTACAATTAGTCAGCACCACCCCATGTTTCACAGCCTATTTTTGTCACACAAACTAATGTACTCTCAATGATTATTCAAGTAATAAAGATTGAGAATTTAAGTTAGGATTTGTGATTTTACATTTATCATACATATTAACTTATCTTATATGCTTCTATGCATAAATATATGTAATCATATTTAATCTTATTGAAGGATTTGTGATTTCCAAAGTGAAGAAAGAGAAGTAACTATTGTCAACTATACGAAATTTAAATTAGCATCCAAAGTGTAAGAAAGAGACATACAAAATCCTTCGAATGCAGATTATCAGCACCAACAAAGCTTGCTATCCCTGTCAAGATGAACTAACTATTGTCAACTTATACAAAATACATCCATATAGAACTTAAATATTTTTTACTCCTATTCTTGAAATCAGCCCTGCGCTTTTATATTCCATGAAAACATAGCTATGACACCAAACATCGGACACGATACTGACACGTAGACATCGGTAATACTTTAAGAAAATTAATTAATTGAATATAATCAAGGTGTCGTGCCGTGTTAGTGTTGGACACCGGGACACGTTTTCGATCAGAGGTGTCGATGCTACAGAGCTTATATTCAATAAAGAAGTTTGTTTTCTACTGATCAGAATTTGATTCACTCTTTTTCAGAACTAAAGCACATAATCAATTTATAAAATTGTAAAAACTCTGTCTCTGTTTTATAGAGAGTAACAATATAATGTATTGCAGTAAGAGAATGAGACTTATTGGACATAGATCAACTGTTCACACATTTGGGCACATAAATCGAACTCAAACACACACTCCTTACACAGTCAAGAATAATCCAACACAGGATGGAGAGTTTACGTTAGCTATACTTCGAGCTCAACTACCACAAACTCAAAATGTGGTATAGTCAGTGTGTCAATTGCAAATCACGGAAATAGTGGTTTGTTCAAATTCTGCTACGCCATAGTGCTATAGTGCCGCAATAGCGGCCTATTTTACACAGTTTGTACTAAATAGCAGATTGGTGAATCAATAGCGATTTGTTAAATTCCACTATGCTATGGCTCTATAACGCTGCTATAGCGCTATTTGACAAACACACTGTATGTCTGTTTTTTTTTTTTTAATTTGCTGCAATTAATCCAAATTCATAACAAAAAAACTTTCTTTTAAACATTGAAGATTAAATAAACAATTTTAAAAGAGACTTAACTAATTCAAAACATCACATAAAAACATACTTAATCGGAATTATAAATGTTCACCTGCTGCATTGGAAGAATATTCAAGGCACCAGCAAACAGGAGCAATTGAAGAGGAGCAGTGAGGGTAAGCCATGGACAACCTTGCAGCAACGAAGCATGCAAATCACCACAGTTCATGTTCACATTCATTAGACTCTTCTTTATCTTCCATTTTCTTCAAATTTGTTACCCCCTTTATCATTCACAATGGACAAATTTGGAAGAGTTCATTTAAAAACCTCTAACACGGGTTTCTGAGTTGTTCCTCACTAAAACATGAGCGAAGCAACTCAATTCCGTCACAAGTGTTCAGTTTAACCTCCCGAACTGCCTTAATTGCACTGATTTGTCGCTCCATTGCTGCACACACAATTCAAATTTAGTTCACACTCACACACATTATGTGATATTATTTAACTTCATGAGATAAATTAAAAACGGAAAAAAAAGAATCTGAATGTGTAAAAACCTTCGATTCATGCTCCATGAAGTGAGTTGCTGCGTCGGAATTTGGGACTCCTTGGATGAGGCACCAATTCGGTCTTTAACAGTTTTTTGACTTTACGCCTTGCCATTTTTTTATACTACACCGTACCTATTTCAACAGAGGCTGTAGCATTATTGACTCAGCCAAACCATGATTCAAAAGCTTGTTTATGACCTTTGGTAATTTACTTTAAAACAATTTATCTATATCTTGTGCAAAACCAATATACAAAAAATAACAATTAAGAACAAGGAAACAATAGATCATGATTACATATTCCAATTCAAGACAGTCATCACTCTAATTCATATATACGTAAATCAACAATTAAAAAAATAGCCACTCTTTGAATATTTACATTTTACTCCATATCTGTGATATAGCCTGAAAATATCATATCACAATGAATTCACTCTAATTAAACTAGCTTATCACTCCAAACACAAAAATATTTCTAGTTGTTCATTAGTAGAGAGGTGAAGCTTCCATTTATTTAATTTTCATGATTTCAATGAAATTTGTAAACAAAACACATCATATCTGCTTGCTCCTAGAATCCCAAACCTTTTAAGACATTTCTCTCAGATTTAAACCAAAATACACAATTAGAGCCTTGGAGGCAGGAAAAACTCCGCTGGTGGCCGCGTGGAGGTTGTGACGAGAACAGGGCCGCGAAAGCTGTGAACAAGCCTAAAAAAGGTCGAAAACAGGAGTAGAGCATGTAGGCCTCGCGGTGGGCGGTGTTGTGCCTGTAGGCTGCCACCGCCGAGTGTGGTCTGGAGAGAGATGAAAGAAATTAGGTTTAGAGAGAAGGGTGGAATAAAATTATTACAGAGTTTCGCAGTTCAGGTGTCTTGGATCTAGAGTGCAAAATAAAAAATAAGAGCGGTAAGAATGCAAAACAATAAAGGTATTAGTGCAAATTTTTAAAAGTTCAAAGCGTAGCTGCACACTCTCACCAACCCACGGATCCTTCCCTCACAAACCATACATCAATGATAGAAACTATGCAATTATTGAAACAAATAATTTTATATTAAATCTTTTTTTTTAAATTCTACTTTAAATTGTCCTACATTAAAAATAAATATTAATTTATTGCACTTTTTAAACTCTCTATGAAGTTGCATATTGGGCCTGCGAGGTGAATAAATTGATTTTTACTTAGTAGGAGGTCGTGGAATGTAACCATGTGTAGCGAGGTAAATTTTTTTTTTTGTCATTTTAATAATTCAGTTATTGATTATTTAATAAATAAAAATAATTTAAATATTTAAAAAAAAATACTATTAATAAAATAAAATACATTAATAAATAATAACAATAAAATATACTATTAGTAATGTATTTTATTTTATTAATTATTGATTTTTTAAATTTTAAATTACTTTTAATTATTAAATAATCAATAATTGATTATTAAAATGACAAAAAAAAATTACCTCGCTACACATGGTTACATTCCCACGACCTCCTACTAAGTAAAAAACAATTTATTCACCTCGCAGGCCCAATATGCAACTTCATAGAGAATTTAAAAAGTAGATAATTTATATTTTTTTAGTCATAGACCCAAGATATGATTTTCTAAATAATTTAAAAGTAGGATAATTAATAATTTTAATTTTCAATAGAATTTAAAAAAAAGATATTAATATTAAAAATCAAACGCAAAAGGTAAAGAAGAAATGAAGAATTACTCATTAGTGGAAATTGTAAGATAGTTTAAGACAAATAACAAAACAAACTTTAAAGGTAGATTTGGAGAAAAATAACTCATAAAAGCCTATTGTCTTTATCTATTATACTCAAGTTTATCATTAGTATAGAATAGATATAGCAATAAATCAAGGAAAGGTAGAGGTAGTAATAGAATTGCAGAAAAAATTGTGAGATAAGATAATCATTTCATCACCTCATGGTGTCAGTATATACAATCAAATGATATTGAGTTACACAAAATATGTATGGACAATAATTATAGATTACAATCAATTCCAACTAAGCATGATCATTACATTCTATTATTGACTATCATTTCTTTATTACCCCTCCCCTTTTCCCCTCCCCCGAGCACAGGATTATGAATACCCAACTAGCAAGTACATAAATAATTAAATTAAGATCTCTCAAGGCTCTTAGTGAAATATCAGTTAGTTGGGCTTAGTAGGCATTATGCAGACAAATGTGGTTTTGGATATCTCTCTTCAATCAAATTGGTTATATTTAAGTGTTTGATGTTCACAAAAATATTTTATGAGAGCAATATATTGACTTTACAGACTATGGAAGCATATTCTGTTTTGAAGGCAATTTAAAATAAGATTGATTCACATTTTAATGACTGAGAAATCTTGACCAAGTTGAAAAGACGATACGATCAAGATTTGAAGATAGATATGATCACATCTTTTCACAAAAAGATATGAATTATTTACAAAAGATTGATCAGGATTTATCTATGAGAAGATATGATTCAAGAATTGTTTACTAGAAGAACATTCAAAAAGACACATTTATTGTTGCCAAGATATGATTCATATTTTGACAAATGACAATATTGAATTGACTTTGTCATATTCCTACTTGTGCAAAGTTCAAGAATTAGTCCAACCACTATGTTCCCGCCCATATCAAATAAAGCAAGCAATAGGAGGAAGTTTTCATCTGAAGAATTTATGAAAACAATCTTAACAAAATACAAATAGTATCAATTTGAAGAATTTACAAATTCAATCTTAACAAAATACGAACAATATCAATATGAAAAATTTACAAACTCAATCTGAACAAATACGAACATGTCAATCTAGAAGAGTTGCTTAGATTGGATCCATAAATAAATAATTGGTTAAAGAACATATTATCAAAAAACCATCTTGTTCATAATTATTTTGAATAAGATCATTGTACCAACTAGGAATAAATGTACAATTCATAATTAAACAAGGACTAAATTGACGCCCGACTTTATTAATAAATAGATACTGAAGACTGAAGAGAATATCATTGAAAAATCATAAAAGAGTAGAAGAACTCAAATTCAAAATTTATCTTAGGTTCAAAGAGAGAAACACTTGTTCGAATGAGAAATACTTTCTAAGTGTTTTTCTTATAGTGTGATAGTCATTGTTATAATCAGCTCGTTAGAAGTAACTACTCAAGTTCCAAACATTTGTTTCAAACCTGATAATGATGTAGTGTGCCTTCAACAATCTGAGTTTGTCAGATTGTGTGGAGAAGACTTGACAGGTAGAGTCAAGGTGTGTGTGTTTCTTAAAAGTATAGGGTTGTTAGACTATTTGAGAAGACTGGCTTGGAGGGTCCGGTGCTTTGTAATTCAAGTTGTTGAATTAGGGGATTAAATCATTATGAGTGAAGGGGTTGGATGTAACCAAGTTAGTGGTGAGTCATTATAAATTACTTGTGTCACTTTATTCCCACACTCCTTAGTTTTGTTATTGCTCTACTCCAATTAAATCATAAAGTTTGTACAAATTTTAATCAAATAATGAAAAATTATCAACTTAGTCAAACATAATTCAACTCCCCTTTTCTCATGTTTGCACATTCGATCTCATCCCGAATAAAGTGACAATCGACTTCAATGTGTTTGGTTTGTTTGTGAAAATTGGATTTTAGCTATTTGGAGAGTTGCTTGACTATCATAGTAAATTTGCATTGGTTGAGTATGAGAGATACCGAGACAAGAAAGAAGACATTTGATCCATTTCAACTCACAATAGATAGTAGCCAAAGATTGGTACTCAGTGTTGGCAGAAGATCGAGAAACAATGTGTTACTTCTTAGTTTTCCAAAAGATTGGAGAGTTGCCAAGAAGAATGAACCACCCTATGAGTGATTGTCGCGTTAGTGGACAACTCGCCTAATTCGAATCACATCATCCATCCAACTAAAATGGGCTGCCATGGCACAACAGAATGCCTTTCCCAAGATGCCTTTTAGATAACACACTACTCATAAAGCACCTTCCCAATATTCTTGCTTTGCTTGTTGTATGAACTGAGATAGAATATGAACAAAATACGAGAGTTCTTTTTCTCATGGAGCATAGGTAAATATACGTCCAATTAAGCGTCGATCCTTCCCAGGTTGTGCAAGGATATCTCCAGTAGTAGAGTTAAGTGATGATTTTGCTTAAGAGGAGTGGAAGCAGGTTTAAAAATCAAGAAGGCTAGTTTTTAGAAATTATGTCTAGAGCATACTTTCTTTGCAAAGAAGGATTCCCGTTGGTGACCTTGCAACTTCTAAGCCAAGAAAATATTTTAGAGTTGATAAATCCTTCATATGAAAATAAGTGTGCAAATAGGCTTGAATGTCGAAATTGTAGTGTGATTTTTCGCAAAGATAATGAGATCATCAACATAAAAATTCCACAAAAAAGGAATCCTGTTGTTGTAGCAAAAAATAAAAGAGTAATCGAATCACAATTGTTGAACCCATATGTTACGAGTGAAGTAACCAATGTCAATTATAAGGAAGGAGGTTTGAATTATAATTGCCCATTTTAAAAAATTCCTATTTAAAACTGAAAATTCAACTCAAGATTGATCTTGGTTATAACAAAGATTGACCTTGGTTAGTAAAAAACAACAATATCAATGTTATCAATATAAACTCTGATTGTAATGCATAAAATAAACAGAGATAGAGATAGAGAGATCACACAAGGATATATTCTGGTTCACCCAACCCGGGTTACGTCCAGTCCTCACAACCGTGAGATTTTCCCACTAAGTGTTTAAAACAAAGAACATTCTTAGTTTTACAACACCTAGTTTAGATCAACCTTGATCTGCTATAAAGTTAAAACCTTTCCACCCAGAAAGGAGTTCAATCACGTCACCTATCAACCTTGATAGAATTTCTTACAATCTACCCAACTATACTAAACTCTTATAGTTTAAGTTTTACAATAATGATGAGATTGTTTTTGTTAGAATTTGAGATGTCTCAACTCTTGTTTGAGATCTGATTCTTTGATAGAGAAAAACGCGAGAATCGATTCTAGGAATCGAATGAGAAAAATCAGAATTGATTCAATGTATGTGAGTGAGAGAAATTCAAGTATGATTGAAATGAGTAATGGATTCTTAGTACTTGAAGCTCTAATTTGTTCTTCATCGTGAAGCTTATTTATAGGCTTCAAGAGAGCTTATGACAACTCATTTAACCATTGGAAGTAGGCCAGCTGTCATGAGTAAGCGAATGGATAAGATCAGCCAAAAGCAAGAGAGTTCATGCTGAATCCAAGAACGTTCTTGACATCCAAGATCGTTCTTCTAATTGGTTGATGATGAGTTGACTTGTACTTGTGGTTATGTCAGTTGTCTGAGTTGAGTGCTTGCTTTTCAGGTCACGTGTGCAGGTCTAGAAAGTACAATCAGTAGTGTACTTTATAGCTTGTAGCTTTGTTCTTGCACTTGCCTCATTTGAAGAATGATCTTGTTTTATACTTTTAATGAAGCATGTCTTTGATTCTTTGAATTCTGGAACAATATGACTTAGATTGAACTTGCTTATTCTAGATGAAGATATGAGATAAATAATGTTTTCAGGATCCAATCTTTCACAAGGAAACTGATTATTCTTGTTCTACCATAAACGAAGATTGTTCTTCGTTTATCAGCAATAAGTCAAGATCGATATTCGTTTCACAGTTTTTTGCTTTCTTGATTTTAATGAGATCTGCTTTGGATTGCTTGATACCTATCTTGTTTAACACACTAAAAATACACATGTTAAATACCAAAACACTTAGAATCATAATTAGAATTCTTAATTAACCTTTTGTTTAGTTATCATTAAAACATTAAATTGAGATTTTGTCTCAACAATCTCCCCCTTTTTGATGATGACACACATGTTAATTTAGATTTTAATTTTGATTCTAATTTTAATCATAGAGAGCTTTAAAAGCTCCCCTCAGAATAT
Organism: Cicer reticulatum; assembly: GCA_002896235.1. Classification (NCBI taxonomy): domain Eukaryota; kingdom Viridiplantae; phylum Streptophyta; class Magnoliopsida; order Fabales; family Fabaceae; genus Cicer; species Cicer reticulatum. Next base: position 12,531 of record PGWS01000356.1, on the reverse strand, counting down.
GCTTCAAATTTTTGAACCAACATAAAATCTAAAATAGTTCTCCCCCTTTGTCAACACAAAAAGGTTGGGGAATACAAAGGAAATGTATACTACACATTGAAAACAATGATTAAAATCCAGTTTTAATAAAAATAACATTTTCTGAAAACTCCTCCTGAATTTTAAAGAATTAATATCCCTTCTTTTTTTTTTATATAAAAAAAAAAAATCAAAATACAAGGAAAATGCCACTATGCTCTTTGTCATCTTTTACAAGAGACAACATTTTAATTTTGAACATGATAATAAGCGCATACATGGAAGCGAAATAAGATGATACATGTACCTTTGATTTGTTAATGTTTCCAAAGGTTATAGACTTTCCAAATATTTGTAAACAGAGGAGGCACCATACTTTTCCATTCATATGTATTGAACATGCCTTGTCCATGTATCAATGTTCTTTCTTGGTTGTTGGATGATGTTCCTACATCACAAGTTAGTAATGATTTTGGTACCCATATTTGTTTGGGTCCTTGATGGTTAGTATATCTTCTTCTAGAAGATTTTTCTTATGATAACAATTTGATTCAACATGACCACTCTTTGAACAATAAGAACACTTATTTTTTATTCTTGGAGAAAGTTCTGATATGAGACAAGAACGATCTTCACATGAATGAAAAACGAAGAACGTTCTTCGTTTTTTTGGAAATCGTTTTGCTTTTGAATTTTTAATCCCTTTTTTTTGTAAAAACATATGGGATCAAGATGTCCAATTTTGTTACAGTAAGGCATCTTATATTACCTTTCTCATCCTTCTTTTTTGACACAAAAACGTTTTCATAAAAACTTTTCTTTTTGAGAAGTTTTAAAACGTAAATTATTTTTGTCAAATATATTCTTCTTCAAATATCATGTTCTTTTGAAAGTTTCAGTGGTATTTACCAAGTTGGTGTCATTTTTCAGTTCATTGAACTTCTATTTTTTAAAGAGGTATTTTCTTCCTTAGTTTCAAACATTCTTGAAGATGATTTTGTATGGGTATCTCATTGAGAATCTTTTGTTGCTCAAATATTTATAAATCAGATTGCTGCAGGCTTTGAATGACCTTTCTTAGTTCGTCATTCATAGCATGTGCTTTCTCCTTTTATTTACGGAGTTGTTCTTTTAATAAACCATATTTTGAACAAGAATGTTTGAATCACATAATAGATTATAATTATTTTTCCATTTTTTCACAAATAGGACAGAGTTTAGAAATGATCACCTCAATATTTTCTAAGTTTCCATTAAGCACATGTTGCCTTCTGACATTACTTCTTCTTCTTCAATCTTTTCCTCTAACACTTGTTAGGTGCTCAACTTTAGAGACGGAGCTCTAATGCCAATTATAAGGAAGGGAGGTTTGAATTATAATTGCCCCTTTTAAAATATCTTGTTTAAAACTGAAAATTCAACTCAAGATTGTTCTTGGTTATAATGAAGATTGATCTTGGTTAGTAAAAAACAACAATATCAATGTTATCAATATAAAACTCTGATTGTAATGTATAAAATAAATAGAGATAGAGATAGAGAGATTACACAAGGATATATCCTGGTTCACCCAACCCGGTTATGTCCAGTCCTCACAACCGTGAGATTTTCCACTAAGTGTTTAAAACAAATAACATTCTTGGTTTACAACACCTAGTTTAGATCAACCTTGATCTGCTACAAAGTTAAAACCTTTCCACCTAGAAAGGAGTTCAATCAAGTCACCTATCAACCTTGATAGGATTTCTTACAATCTACCCAAACTATACTAAACTCTTATAGTTTGAGTTTAACAATAATGATGAGATTGTTTTTTTTATTAGAATCTGAGATGTCTCAACTCTTGTTTGAGATCTGACTCTTTGACAGAGAAAAACACGAGAATGATTCTAGGAACTGAATGGGAAAATCAGAACTGATTCAATGTATGTGAGTGAGAGAAATTCAAGTATGATTGAAATGAGTAATGGATTTCTTAGTACTTGAAGCTCTAATTTGTTCTTCATCGTGAAGCTTTATTTATAGGCTTCAAGAGAGCTTATGGCAGCTCATTTAACCGTTGGAAGTAGGCCAACTGTCATGAGTAAGCGAATGGATAAGATCAGCCAAAAAGCAAGAGAGTTCATGCTGAATCCAAGAACGTTCTTGACATCCAGATCGTTCTTCAAATTGGTTGATGATGAGCTGACTTGTACTTGTGGTTATGTCAGTTGTCTGAGTTGAGTGCTTGCTTTTCAGTCACGTGTGCAGGTCTAGAAAAAGTACAATCAGTAGTGTACTTTACAACTTGTAGCTTTGGTACTTGCACTTGCCTCATTTGAAGAATGATCTTGTTTTATACTTTTAATGAAGCATGTCTTTGATTCTTCGAATTTTGGAACAAATATGACTTAGATTGACCTTGCTTATTCTAGATGAAGATATGAGATGAATAATGTTTCCAGGATCCAATCTTTCACAAGGAATTTGATTATTCTTGTTTCTGCCATAAATGAAGACCGTTCTTTGTTTCTCAGCAATAAGTCAAGATCAATCTTCGTTTCACTGTTTTTTGCTTTCTTGATTTTAATGAGATCTGCTTTGGATTGCTTGACACCTATCTTGTTTAACACACTAAAATACACATGTTAAATACCAAAACACTTAGAATCATAATTAGAATTCTTAATTAATCTTTTGTTTAGTTATCATCAAAATATTAAATTGAGATTTTGTCTCATAAACGAGAGCATTGGACAACTTGGCAAACCAACAACACTAAGAAGCTTGTGAACGTTGGGTGGTGGTTTCATAAACATTTATTCTTGAAGATCCCAATGAAAAAAAGCATTATGTATATCCAACTGTTTAACTCCCAATTCTTCGCCACATCTACTGCCAACACAGTTTGCACTGTCACTAAAAGTTTTGTTGTAGTTTATCCCTTCAATTTTGGCGATTGCCACATATTACCAAACGAGCTTTAAATCTCTTTACCATCCCATAAGATTTTTTTTTTTAAATTTGTAAATCCATTATATCCAAGTGTCTTCTTCCTGGAAATTAATTGGTAACAAACCATATTTCATTTTTCTCAAAAGCTTGAATCTCACTTTGTATTGCTTCCCTCCACCAAATATTTTTTTACCGCCTCAACCTAGGAGGTTGGCTCACTGTTGTGATCAAGGCCTGTAACAAAAGCTCGATGTGCCAAGGAACATTTTCAAGGTTAGCATAATGTCATATTGTATAAGGTGTACCCTAATGATGACAATGGGAAAGGTAAGTGGTTGGATGGGCCTATCTTTTAGTTGTATGAGCGAGAAAAAATTCAAACTAGTAGATTGAAATTTTGTCTATGTCCTCTTCCTAGAGTTTTTGTGTTTGATCTTCTACCTTATTTTATGACAATGCCTCTAATTCAGTCGATCTTCTTCTTCAACTCTGTCACCCTCTGTCATATAAGGTTAGTTACATTGGTATGAGCACAAAGTCACCTCCCCAAGATAATCACCTTATCCAAATCCTCCTCGTCTAAATCAACATTGATTCCCATCATGCGGTACAAGAGTTTACATGGTCTCTAGTGGAACATCACCCTTATCCAAATTCTACATATGAGAGACAAATGTTCTCTACTTTCAAGATCAAACAACCTCCATCATTTCTTTCCCATATGGTGATCAGTAAAAACATATTTCCTACTCTTACTAGCAAATTTATCTATTTTTCTGTTCAAATTATGCGCATAACAAAGACATCCAAACACTCATATGTGTTCAAGTGAGAATGGCATGTCCATGCAATATCTGGTAGCAGTTTTTCCATTCCACCACAAGAAAAATAAAGGCTTGCAGCGGTTCTAAGTGCCAGTGGTGGCAGTTCAAACTGCCACTATTACACACTCATGACAATTCTTGTTACGTCGCCGATCCAAGCGTCCCGAGTCTTTCTAAGGCAGTTTGGGTAAATTGTACACCAATTGTTGGTAAGTTTAACGATGGTTCACACTGCTCCATTGATTTATGAAATTTAATATAAACATTTTTGCGACGATTCCAACGCCTCTAACTCGACCACGTAATTTCAATTTATTATTGCGGAAGCTCAAACTTTAGCTACTATAACTCATATTTTTTTGTTTTCACTACCACGATATTATTGAACCGTTGTGAATTACAAATTACAATTGTTTTTTATACAATACATATTTTTTTTAAAAAATTACAGGTTTTTATATTTCTTACAATACTAAATTGAAATTTAAGAATATAAATAAATTCATAAACCAAGTTTCATCCATTAATTCATAATTAATATAAGAATTTCACATTTAGGTCTATTTAAGTATATGATTCAACATAAAATAAACATAAATCATTTCGGAAAATAAATATAAACTTAAAACAAATTATACAATCAAAGTTTCTCAAGTTCATAACATGGAAAGAAAATCGTCTATCTAAATCGTCCGACGAGATAATGTTGCTTGATCAACCTCTAGTCTATGACTAGACTCAAAAGAGTGTCTTACTTCATTTAGTGATCCTAAGTCTTGCACTACGTGAAAAACAAAGTATTAAATTTGATCATAGTATTTGCACACATGTTTTTAGCTTTTTAGTTTGGTATTTTAAAGTTCTTTATAGCGTAAAATAATTTTGTAACTTGTTTCTAAACTTTGGATCGAAATTGAATTATAATTTATTATTCGCATTTTATTCTATTATTTGCATTTTGACTCTTGGTCGCTCTGTAAGCTCACAACTTGAGCTCTGGATATCGGATTGGCACATACAAGCAGGTGTTTGAAAGCTAAAAATCAGAGCTACAACTTTTGTGTTGGAATAAAAGCCTAATGTCGAACTTTAATGGGTCTAAATTGCAGATTTCATAATCTATACTTTTGTAATAATTTTAAATAGCGGGTCACTTGTTTTTAAACCCTAAACCCTAAAGCCAATTATCGAGTACTACATATTGACAGTTTCGTTTCGCTCATAGGGATGAAATATTAGGATTCAGATTGCTACAAGAAATAAACATTTTTTTTATTTTAATTTCATGGAAGACTAATTTTATAAGATTAATCCACGAGTTCAGAGTTTCATCAACACCTTGAGATTCAGGTTACATTGTCAATTTTGACTCATGATCCTATTCTTTTTTATTTGATTATATTGATATTCTGATTGCTTAAATTGAATTTCAATAGGATCGATTAAATTTATTTGACATAATTTGGTTTTGGTTTCGAATTTAATTGAATTATAATTTTTTGCGACGCTTTGATCGTTAATTGTAATATTTTGATGATTGTGATGCTTAATTCAATCAAAGAAACCAAATTCACATAGAATTATTACGCTTGTATGATCAATTCTATAGTCAAATTAGAATAGAATCACAAGTTAGAAATGAAACTCATTGATAGAATCTGTGATAGGTCTGAAACTCGAATAAGTGGGTTAATCGTTTTGCTCGTCTGTTAAATAAAAAATCTAAAAGAATCCCTTTCTAATTTCAACTTTCAACTTTCAATTCAGTTTTATCAGAAGTCATGTGAAACGAATCGAGTTATTACCTCTAATATGTGGGTTAATCAGTTTTCAGATAATGTTTCTCAAGATAATGGAATGATCTCAAGATAATGTTTCTAGAAAAAATTCTTCCCTGCCTCACGAGCTGCTTCAATCAGAAAAGAAATATGTGGCATTAGGCAGATTGACAGGGAATCATTACATGAGTATTTGAAGAGATTCAAGAAAATAGAGTCTAGCTATCCTCATCACCAGATTTCTGAATAATTGATCATCTAATATTTTTATGAAGGTTTGCTACCTATGGATAGAAGCATTTTTGATGCTGCTAGCATGAGAGCACTTGTCGATAAGATCCCAGAAGCGACAAAGAATTTGATTGAGAATATGTCCATTAGTTCTCAGCAGTTTACAACTAGAAGCAACTCATCAGTGTTGACAAGAGGTGTGAATGAAGTTCAAGCTTCTTCCCACAAGAATTTAGAAGGAAAACTTTATGAGCTTACATCTTTAGTAAAACAATTGAAAATAGATAAAACCCAAGAAGTGGTATGTGGTATTTGCACTTCACCAGAGCATCCTACAGATTCATGTCCTACATTGCAAAAAGATCCAATTGATGATGCTCCTCAATCATATGCAACAAGATATACAATCCTCAAGCCAACTATGATCTGTCATCTACAGGTACAATCCTGGTTGGAGAAACCATCCCAACCTGAGATGGGGGAATTCATTTGCACAACAACAACCTAGGCAACAACAACAACAACAATATTCCTCAACAGCAAAACAATGCACCTTCATTAGATGACCTCGTTAAGCAGATGGCCATCCAGGAATCTCCAATTTCAAGAAAGAAAAAATTCGACCATTCAAAATTGGAAACAAAAATTGGTCAGCTAGCCATTTCAATTAATCAACTGCAGACTCAGGGGTCAAACCAATTGCCTGCACAGTTAGTAGTAAATCCAAATGCTCCCAATGCCAGTGCAATTACATTGAGCTCTGAGAAAGCAGTTGAAATATCAAAGGTAGCTGAAAAAATAACAAGGTTGTTGAGGACACTTTGATACCTGAAACTGTTGATGTTGAGCAAAAGAGATCACTTCCTTTTCCTTAAAGGGAAGTGAAGACTAAGAAAATGGACGAGGCATATAAGGACAACAAGATCTTGGATACATTTAGGAAGGTGGAAGTGAACATTCCCTTGAAGCAATTAAACAGATTCCAAGATATGCAAATTTTCTAAAAGATTTGTGCACACACAAGAGAAGGTTAAAAGGTCATGAAAGGGTAAACACAGAGCGAAATGTTTCAGCCCTCATTCAGCCCATGCCTCAGAAATGCAAAGATCTAGGAACTTTTTCCATTCCATGTGCCATAGGCAATAGTCAATTTGAAATGCTATGTTAGATTTATGAGCTTCCATTAATGTTATGCCTACATCTAATTTTAACTCTCTTGCTCTTGGACCTTTACAGAGTACAAGTGTTACCATTCAATTGGTGAACATGAGCAATACTCGTCCTGCTGGACTTGTGGATGATGTACTTGTTTCGAGTTAATGAATTGATATTTCCTATAGATTTTTACATTCTGGACATGGAGGGAGAAAATAAGTCCAACATGGCACATATCATCTTAGGCAGACCATTCTTGAAAAACTGCTAGAACAAAAATTAATGTGCATGCTGGAAATCTATCCATGTAAAATTTAAATCTCTGATGCTATGAAACACCCCATGGAAGAGGATTCTCTTTTTCAAATTTGATATCCTTGCTGATTTGGCTGATGATACTTACTGATATGTTTGCTACTGATTTTCCTTCATTGGCTGGGTTTTGATGATACTTATACTTGTGAATTCTGTACAGATACTCAATTGTGCTCTGTGTGTGCTGAGATCGAAGCTGCTTGCATGTTGCTCATGTGTGCTAATATTGATATTTTCTACTAACATAATTGATTTTGCAGACTTAGCTTCAGCCACTAGTGTTGTATCTTCCATTGAACCCATCGACTATAGAGCTTAAACCACTTCCTGAAATTTGAAATATGCATATTTATAAGGAAGTGGCAAGTTACTTGTGATTATTTCAGCCAAACTTGAAGATGAACAGGAAGACAAGTTGTTGCAGATTTTGAGAAAAACACAGGAAGGAATCGGATGGACCTTGGCTAATATTCCTGGTATTAGCCCATCCATGTGTATGCATAGGATACTACTAGAGGATGGGGGTAAAATCAGTCAGGTAGCCCTGAAGGCAAACTTAAACCATTAATTCTGGATGTTTGTAAAAAACGAAGTGACAAGCTCTTGCAAGTTGGCATTATATACCATCTCTGATAGTCAATAGGTGAGTTTGGTGCAGGTAGTCCCTAAGAAACTGGACTCACAATGGTTAAAAGAAAATAATAAACTTATCCCCACACGAGTGCATAACAGTTGGAGGGTATGCATCGATTATAGGAGACTAAACCAGACAACTAGAAAGGATTATTTTCCTTTACCATTCATTGATCCGATGAATTAAACGGTTGGCTGTAAGTCACATTATTGTTTTCTTGATGGTTTTTCTGGTTATTTTTCAAAATCCATATTGCAGCCAGAGGGACCAAGAAAAGACCACGTTCACTTGTCCTTTCGGCACATTTTCCTACAGGAGGCTGCCCTTTGGCCTTATGCAATGCTCCTGACACCTTCCAATGCTGCATGATTAGTATTTTCTCTGACTGGCATAGAAAATTCTATTGAGTTTCATGGATGATTTTACTGTGTATGGTTCCTCATTTGATGCATGCTTGAACAATTTAGATAGAGTTTTGCATAGATGTATTTGAAACTAATCTTGTGCTGAATTATGAAAAATGTCATTTTATGGTTGACATGGCATAATTTTGGGACATGTGATCTCTAAAAAATGGGATATAAGTGGATCCTGGCCAAGATTGATGTGATTTCTAATTTGCTTAACCCATCTTGCATCCGCGAAATTCGTTCTTTTCTTGGCCATGCAGGTTTTTACAGGAGTTTTATCAAGGATTTCAGCAAGATAGCTCTTCCGTTGTCAAATTTGCTGCAAAAAGATGTCAGTTTCACCTTCGATGACAAATGCAAGAAGGCGTTTGATTTCTTAAAGGCAGCACTAACCCTCTACTCCATAATTCAGCCACCCAATTGGACCCTCCCTTTTGAAATTATGTGTGATGCATCGAACTGTGCAGTGGGAACAGTCCTTGCACAAAGGGTTGGTAAGGCTGCCTATGTTATTTATTATGCTTCTATGACTTTAGATTCTACACAGGCTAATTATACTACCACTGGCTATTGGTTTTGCACTTGATAAGTTTATATCATATTTTGCTAGGTTCGAAGTTAGTTGTTTTTACTGACCATGCAACTTTGAAGTTCTTGCTGAAGAAACAAGAAACAAAACCGAGATTGATTCGGTGGATGTTGTTACTCCAAGAATTTGATTTAGAGATTAAAAGATTAGAGTGGAGCTAAAAATTTGGTGGCAGATCATTTGAGTAGAATAGAAATGGATGAGGATCTCATCCTCATTCAAGATGACTTCCCTGATGAGCAAGTGCTACAGTTGAGTGAGGTAACTCATTGGTTTGCTGATTTAGTTAATGATCTAGTTGCTTGAGTCTTTCTTGCAGATGCATCCAGAACACAAATACACAAACTTAAAAGTGACGCCAAATACTATGTGTGAGATGATCCATATCTGTGGAAATTCTGTAGTGAGCTGGTGATTATGCGATGTGTTTCCCACCACGAGGCTCAATCCATTCTTCATTTTTGCCATGCCTCTCAAGATGGGGGATATTTTGGTCCTCAACGGACAAAAAGAAAAGTCTTTAGACTCGGGTTTCTTTTGGCCCACTTTGTTTAAAGATGCTTTTGAGACTTACAAAAACTTGTGAACAATGCCAAATAGCAGGAACAACAATCACTCGTAAGAGTTATATGCCTCAACAACCTATACTTTTATGTGAAGTATTTGATGTGTGTGAAGCATTGACTTTGTGGGCATTTTCCTGTATCTTTTGGTTTTGTCTATATTTTACTAAGTTGTTGATTATATTTCGAAGTGGGTGGAAGCAATACCCACTAGGACTAATGATTTTAAAGTTGTTGCAGGTTTTATCAGATCAAATATTTTTTGCAGGTTTGGAATACCCCGGGCCATCATAAGTGATCAAGGCACTCATTTTTGCAACCGCACATGGACACTTTGCTTTAGAAGTATGGGTTGTGCACAAAGTTTCTACACCTTATCATCCCCAGACTAATGGACAAGCTAAAATCTCAAACAGGAAATCAAACAGATCTTAGAAAAGATGGTGCAGCCAAATAGGAAAGACAAGAGCCACCGACTTGAAGAAGCTCTTTGGACTCAATGAACAGCCTACAAAACACCAATAGAGATGTCCTTATCAACTTGTGTTTGGTAAGGCATGTCACCTTCCCAGTGGAAATAGAGCACCGTGCTTATTGGACGGTCAAGAGTTGTGAACCTTGAGAAGGAGATAGCATGTTTGGGAGAGAAAAGCTTCAATTGCAACAACTTGAAGAGCTTAGACTTAAAGCTTATGAGAATCTCTCAGATCTATAAGGGAGAAAACTAAGTACTTTTCATGATAAGATGATTTCAAGGAAGGAATTTTTTCATTGGCCAAAATTTTTTATTGTTCAACTCCCGTCTGAAAAGTATGGTTGGGAAACTTCGATCGAAGTGGATTGATCCTTTTGTTGTACTAACATTTTCCTCATGGTGTAGCGGAAATAAAAAGTGAAAACACCGAGAAAGTGTTCAAAGTAAATGGACAACGCCTCAAGCTATTCCATGAGAGCTCTGTGCTTGAAGATGCTACCATAGAAGAACTCTTGAAAAAGCCAACCTACACTGAAGTTTGAACAGGGAGCTCCATTTCCTTACTCTTATTTATACTTGTTACTTTCATTGAGGACAATGTCTAATTTATGTGTGGGGGTATTATTTAGGATTTTATTTGTTTTAGGATTTTATTTGTTATATTTCAAAAAAATAAAAAATAATAAAAAAATAATAAAAATAACAAAAACTAAATAAAAATAAAAATAGATATTGCACTGCATTCTTTTTCATCAAATTTTATGGTTGTAAATGTTGAGAGTTTGTTTGGACTGACATGATTGTATAGTATCTTTACATTATTGGTAAAATAAATTGGATTAAATGCTAAATTATGTATCATTTGTGATAAGTCATTAACATTGTGTGAGATTTTTTAGCCTTATTATGAATGGAATACATTTTTCCATCTTTTTTCATATGTGTTATATATACTCATGAATGCTAGTTACGCTAGAACTTTGACTTGACTCTTGTCTGCATGCATATATTAAAATGATCTAGGCATTTGTTTCTTGATTAATCTACTAACCAAATAAGCCTATCCTACAATTATCCATTTGTTTAAGCCCCTTTGAGTCTAATTATCTCATTCTTTGTTATAACACTCATTACAAGCCTAAAAGTGAAAAACAATGAATTGACCCGATCTTGGAGGATAAAAGAGTATTTCTACAATAAGTGTGGGGTGCTCAACTTTTTTGTTTAAATTTGAGGGGTTATAAAAAAGAAGAAAAAAAAAAGAGGAATAAAATAAGAAAAAATAGTTGTATTGTGAGCAAAGAGAGTGTGAAAATAAAAGTCAATGATATTTTGTTGAGTTACTTCTTAACGGTGTTTTTTTCTTTCTTAATCATTACTCTATTATCCTCTTTGATTTTCAACCCTAGTCTCCTTAGGATTATCTCACCCTTACCTTGACCACGTTACAACCTGAATTAAAGACCTTTGATCATTATGTGCATGTATTTCAAATATAGATTATAGAAGCTTGTCAAGCCTATTGTAGTGCTAGCTTTCATGATGTGCTTTGAGTGTAAACACTTTGAGATAATTTTATATCTTGGGAGGATTCTATCACTTTACGATGCATTATTTAGTTAACTTGTCCTCTTGCTTGCCTTTGTTGTGATAAAAAATTATTTATGATTGTCTTAAGCTAGAAATATTTTTTTCTCTCACCACTTTGCATTCATAAGAATATTTGGAATCGCATGCATTGTTTTGCTCGGAGTGCAAAGGTTTAAGTGTGGGGGAAATTGGATCATAGCATTTGGGCACATGTTTCTAGCTTTTAGTTTGGTATTTTAAAAGCTTTTTATAGCTTAGAATAATTTTTTTTAGCTTGTTTCTAAACTTTGGGTCGAAATTGAATTATAATTTTTTATTTGCATTTAATTCTATTATTTGCATTTTTGACTCTTGCTCGCTCTGTAGGCCATAACTTGAGCTCTGGATATCATATTGGCACATACAAGCAAGCGTTGGAAAGCTAAAAATCAGAGCTACAACTTTTGTGTTGAAATAAAAGTCTAATGTCGAACTTTACTGGGTATAAATTGCAGATTTTCGTAATATGGACTTTTGTAATAATTTTAAATAGCGGATCACTTGTTTTTAAACCCTAAACCCTAAAGCCCATATCGAGTACTATATATTGGCAGTTTTGTTTCTTTCCTAGAGACGAAATATTATGATTCAAATTGCTACAGAAATAAACAATTTTTTATTTTAATTTCATGGAATGATAATTTTTTAAGATTAATACACGAGTTCAGAGTTTTCCATCAACACCTTGAGATTCAGGTTACACTGTCAATTTCGATTCATGATTCTATTCTTGTTTATTTGATTATATTGATATTCTAATTGTTTAAATTAAATTTCAATATATCGATTAAAATTTATTTGACAGAATTTGGTTTCGGTTTCTAATTTTATTGAATTATAATTTTGCGACGCTTGATCATTAATTGTAATATTTTGATGATTGTGATGCTTAATCCATCAAAGAAGTTGAATTCACATAGGATTGATTACACTTGTTGATCAATCTATAGTCACATTAAGAATAGAATCACGAATT
>PGWS01000353.1:0-19727 GCA_002896235.1 Cicer reticulatum | reverse complement strand
ATAGTTTAAAAATCGGTTATTTCAAAAAATCGATAAATTTTTTTAAAAAAATTCTCACCAAATTTTTCAAGAAAAAATTCGATTTAAAATATTTTTGAGAAAAAAAAAAGTTTTTTTATTTATTTTTTTCTGATAATTTTTCGAAAAAAAAAATTTTAAATTTTTTTCAATAAATAAAATCTCAAAATTAACAAAATATTAGTAGTGGATAAAAACCGGATAAAAACCAAATTCAAATATAAAACACAAGTGGTTATCCAACCGTTTATAAATAAACCGGATTATAACCAATGATTTTAACTGGATATTTAAAATGGATTTGAATCTGGTTTTGGATTTGGGCCTCGTAACCGGATTTTTTACACAGCCTTTGGTACATATTAACACTGTAATGTATTGGATCTGATTTTGATGATTTTTCATAGCAAAAATTGTGATTTTTTTACGCATAAGTTTTTCTTTCCATCCACAAATGATATCCATTTATTTAAATTAGGATAACACATTTATTGAAAACAATACAAATTTACTAATAGCACCAAAACAGTAAAATGTTTATAAAATTGACAAAATTAAAATGATTGAAGTATCCACGCTTTGGATCTGCGACGTTGACAATGCTAAAGTCGTTAGTTGAATTTGTTAGCATAGATCAAAGTTAATATGTCAACCTAAACAAAATAAACATAATAATAAGATGACATAAAAACATCGCTTAAGACAACAAAATATCATATTTTATATGCTAGAAAATTAGACAAATAAATTTACTACATTTTGATCACTATTATAAGTAAAAAAAATATATATATACTTTATGATTGATTAAATCATTTAAGTATAATTAATTTTTTTATATCAATATAAATTAAATTATGACATGATTTTATTTTTATATCGATATTTCACTTTGTAATCATGTTTTTGAATTAAATCCGCTTATATACAAAGTATATATAATTTTTGATTCAAACTATTAACTTTTGATTTATTGTGACTAATATTTGATGTATTTTTTTATAATAATAACCAAAATAGTAATATTTTGTAAAACGTTAAATTGGCGGATTCATTTAATAAAGGGGGTGAAATCAAGTCTTGAAGTTGGATTAGAGGTGCAGCTGCTAGACATAGCTTCTCAATTTTGGGCATCTATCCCTCGTTTTAAGCCCAATCAAACATATGGAGACTATTTTGAAGGCAGTAACCCAAATCTTTCTTCGTAAAAGATGGAGACTTAAAAAATTCATGTGGCGACTAATACAAAGAGGAAGAAAAATAAATTTTTTAATAAAATTTATAAATGAGCACCGTGAAGAGGATCGCAAAGTATTTACTTTGTTAACAAAAAAACGTATTTACTTTGATGGTGTTTTTGAAGCAACACACCGAGTACCAAAGAATTCCAACTGAAAAATATTAAATAATACAAGTAATTGAGTCTTTTATATTTTCAAGTTAATAGTTTATTCTTGTTATGGTTTATTCATATATATTTCTTATATATAACTTTGCATTCCATTTTGGCATTTATTGAAACTTTTAGATCGTTTTTTTCTTTTGTGAACGCATATGCAAACATGAAGATATTTCATTGAAAGTTATTCAATTACTAATTATATATATATATTATAATATATATATTATATTATATATAGTATTATATATATATTATATGAATGTTTAACTTTTATTATTTTTTTAAATTTATTGATTTATTTTAATTAATTACTGCTTTTTGACAGAAATTAAGTACTTGAAATTTTCTAAAGTCGTTACAATTTATTAGATAAAATAATTCATTTTTTAATTAAAGTTTAGATTTTTAACATTAAACCATTTCTCCATTGCTATTTCAATTTTTCTCCTGAAACCAAACATACTCCTAATCTATTTACCCTTACACTATTATGTTTCTCCACTTTTTTCTCTCTCTCATATTTTCTTTGCACCAAATATACTTAATGGAAATTCCAGCAAAAGGCGTATGTTTGACTTTTCTTGAAATCCACCTGTTGTTGCTGAATTAAAAAGGCCATGAAATAAAGTTCCAATTTATTATGAAGAGAATGAGCCTTTAACAGCCTGCTAATTAGAGGTGTCATGATTTCACATGATTATTAAACGGCATGGCATGAATAAACTTTTTGCAAATCACTTGTCAACACTCTGCTTACTCTGTGACTTTGCATAGCACAATGCAAACATTTCTCTGAGATTCATTATAAACAATCATTTGTAGAAATGGTTGCAATATACAGAATCCACAGAGGAATGATTCCTATGAAGCACTGCAAATGCTGTTGTCAGCACAACAACTTGGTTAATCATGTCATAAACTGTAAAAAAGAAGAAGAATTTCAGACAAAAAAGGTGTGGTCCTAAACATGTTATATAATAATCATAAAAAATATGACAAGTACAAAAGCAAAAGTCTTAACAAATTGGTTATGACTAAAGTGGTGCAGGAGCACCAAGAAATTAAAGTCATAGGACACTAATGATCTTTTTCAGTTCATACAGAGTGCAAAATCTCTATCAAAAATCCAAAGTAAGTAATCCTTTGAAATTGTTTCCCACCAGCAAGACCATGTTGGCAGTTACAAACAAAAACAAAACTATGACATCAACAATTTAATTGAGACAACTCCTTGTCATTATGCACTTTTGCTTCTTCATTTACATATTTTGTGAATTGTTAAACTGGCCATAAAATGATTAATGAAAATCCCATGAAACATTTTCCTTTAATTTTTTATTGCAGCTTAGACAATTAGACCAAACATAATAGCCATGACATTATACTTGACACATTGCATAACTGTGATATATTTTGGGAATATTATTCATTATAAATCGTTAGATTTACAAAGGTGAGTATTAGAAGATGAGTCAAAGTGGTTATGGGATTTTAAATGGGTTAGTAATTAGATGGGAGACTGATAAAGCCTACTAAAGAGACTTGATTGTAAATGATAGTCATAAAATTTAAGTGCGAGTGTTTAGTTATAGATCAACTCCCTTAAAGTCTAGCACCTAAATGATGTAAATGATAGTCTTATACATCTCTTATATAATGATTGTAAATGATATATAAGGGATGTTACTAAGTAAATGATAGTCTTATACATCTTTTATATAACGATTGTAAATGATATGAACTAAATAAATAATATATAAATGATGTGACTCGCGTATAATATCTTAAGGTTTTTAGTAGAAATATAATGTCTTTTGTAAATCTTGATCATTCGTTTGTTCGATATTCCGAAAATCTCCTACATAAATACCAAAATTAACAGACTTAATTAATATAGTAAAAAAAAGTAGAAAAAAGCCAATAATTCATCAAGAAATGAAAAATATGAGAATATGAGTACAAAATTAAGTTTCTTACCTTTTTTTAAATAGGCAAAAAGATATTGTCAAAGGAGTTTTTGATGATTCCCTAAAAAATAAGAAGAATAAACTCTCATCCACTAGCCAAATATTTCTCTTGAAACATGACTAAATCCATATATATCTCCTTAACTGGCTTAACTTGGAATGAACTTGATCAATGATTTTTGACTTTTTAATATTGCAAGGAAAACTTCCCCTCTTATGTAAGCATTGTAGATACCATATCTTATCTCCAACCAAGTGGACTATTATGGCTGACCCACATAAAATTATCTGTCATCAAGCATTCACAGGAAACTCAAGCTAGTAACCCCTTTTTAAGGCTTAGAGATTGTTTTTATTCAGGTTGATTGACTTTCAAATGGCCTATCTCTTTTACCATTTATAGGTCACTTCCACACATGTGGCCAATTATCAAATTTTCTTAACTTGCAACAGTTGAGTTGTTACATGTAAGTTGATGATCAATTATTCATGTAATAAAAGTACATTTGAGTTTTTGTTTTCACATTCTACAATGGACACTAGGCTGAAGTTGCTAAAGTATCATCAAATCACATTTGTGTACAATTAAAATAAATGTGTTAGGTATAATTCAAGGGTAATGTGGTAATCTGAAATAATATCAAATATAAATTTTACATTGTAAATCTTAATCTTTAATCGTAATAAAAAAATATTGTAGTCGTCTTATAGAGTCAGAAACGTAGACACAATTAATAAAATTATGTGATTAAACTTTGTGTATTCTTTCTCATCAATTGAAATTGTTGTTATAACAAAATGATACAGAAGTAATTATTGTGGAATGTGGAGCACTTGTTTACCTTTCTCACTATTAACTTCTTTTGGCTAGGCATTGTGGCATTTACAGTACCACATACTAATCCAAAATTTTCCAACCAAGTATACACACATTTGAGTGATATGAAGTGGCTCTCTAACAACCATAAGGACAAAGTGGTTGAACAGTTGAGATCTCATGAATGAATGACTCTCACACGAAATTCTTAACTGTTGACAGGACCAAAAATCATCCACAAAATTTATAATTTCTTTTAATAGAACTAATTACTCAATTAATGATTTAGCATTGGTCCCTTTCTATACCCTCCTGTTTGCAATTGTTAAAGTTTCAACTTTTCTTATGGATCTAAATTGATACACACACAAAAAAAAGATGGACTCTCACATTCATGCAATTGATACCTCAATAATACTGTTCAAATTCAAGTTAAGTATTTTGAGTTATATTGTGAAAAAACTAAAATATACATATTTTGGACCATTCAATCAAGATTAGACGATCACTAAATCTTCCAAATGCGGTGAACACGAAATCACGTTAATGCAGCATCCGGATTCTTTCTGGATTCATAAGAAATGTCATATGGTAAAGTAGCTAAAGTCCACCTAGTCAAAAGTAAACAGAAATGGACAGGCATGTAAATAGAATCTTGAAACAAGAGGGCCCTGTTGCATTAGAGCCTCCAAAAATTATTCCCGCCAAACCTACATGCCTCTTATAGTTTGTTAAATGCTCAACTACTATTCTTCATTAGTATAAAGAAGAACCTCAGCAACTGTAGTGTGTTACTATTTGATTTTGATGTCAAGCCAACTTTATCAGTAAAAAAATTATCGTGCAGGCACAGATAGCACAAGAAAGTTTCTGGAATCTATCATGAACTTCAATTTTTTTTTTGTTTCTTTACTCAATTACTGTGGCAGCAATTACTATACATCAAAACTCTCATTCTCTTTACATTACATTTTTAAAATAAAAAAAAGTTAGTGTCCAAATGATTATTCTGACAATCTTTCAGTCATCATAAATATTCTCCAAAAACAATTAAAAAATCTTGAATAAAAAAATCCTCTTCTTCAACTACCTGCCCAAGAAAAAAGCTCAAATCATTAGTAAGCATGTACGTATTCTTGTCAATTAAAAAATAAACATAAACTAGCATTAATTAATATATTTAATAACAACAATGTAGTAGTACCTAATGATTGTAAAAGTGGAAACTTGAGTATTTGTTTATATGGTATCAAATTATGGACAGTACTAGCAAGATAATGTGTTGTAGTGATCATGTGTTAGGCAAAGCATGACCAAAATTCTACAGATTATAAACTGAAAAAGATAAAGTGAAGGCAAAAATTAGACAAAGAAATGAGCTAAAAGCAGAACTAAAAAAAGCATGAAAGAGAAAAGAAAGAAGAAAAAAAACTAACCTTTTTCGGTATATGTGAAATGGGTTGTCCCTATCTATCTCCCTCCATGAAAGAATTCATTCAAAGTAACTTCCTATTGGTAATTTGGGGGACCATTTGCAGAACAGTAACAGAACATGTAAGATTTCTAATTCAACAAGTTATGTAAAAGAATAATTGTAATTGTAATGACAATAAGAAAAGAACAAAAGGACTTCAAAGTAGAAGAGAATGAGACATAGACTTTTCAGACTTTACTGTAAAAATAGTTTGTTTATATTGCCTATATCAAGTTCATGAAAACCAATTTGTATATCTAGTAAAGCATGATACACCTAATGTAAAGAATAAAGTTACAGATCATATTGGTAAATTCTTTAAGATGTATGTTTTGATTGCATGATCCACTATTCGACTCTATTATGTTAAATTCGATGTAAATTAGTCACAACCTCAGAATCTTGTACTTTTGTTCTAGCAAACTATATTATAAGAAAAAGTTTGGGCCCACTTTTGGGGTCCTGCACTTAGTTTTTTGTTTTTCTATTTGTATGTTGTATTTGAATGAGCTTGAAAGAAAGAAAAAAAAGCAAACACTAAGTGGCCTAAGTTCCACTATCTTACAAGCATGATTGAGAGAGTGTGTAAGGGATAGATAAAGTACTTGAATATCGATGGACACGTCTCTTATTCGTCTTTCCTTTTCTTTAGAAAAAGTTTAGTTCAGTATATCCACCGGAGTACGGCAGAAGTTCCTCCACCTCGATTCTGGAACGAGAACAACTCATACTTTTCTTCAATTTGCCATGAGTTGACTCAACCTCAGCCCAAAATATGCCATAAACAGGTCTGTGGTCTGAAAATCTGGATTCTCCGCGAACATAAGATAACTGATGCAGACCTTCTCCATACCATAAAATTCGGTCACACCTATAAAAAGAAAAATATTCATGTCAGCTTAAGTTGTAACCATTTTATCAAAAATTATAATCATAAATTGTGAAACATACTTCATTTTATAGTCTCTTTTAGCATTTATAGTGAATGTCTTTTAAATTCCTATTAGGTGATGTGATGATCTTACCAAGCAGGTGTTCTCCTTTTCTCCTTCGGGTGCATATCATCAGCCCCGCATATCTATCTGATTAGTTGAATACTTGTATGTTGGAGGAAAATAGTATCTTCCGCTTCATTCCAGTC
Organism: Cicer reticulatum; assembly: GCA_002896235.1. Taxonomy (NCBI): domain Eukaryota; kingdom Viridiplantae; phylum Streptophyta; class Magnoliopsida; order Fabales; family Fabaceae; genus Cicer; species Cicer reticulatum. The sequence continues at coordinate 12,908 of PGWS01000353.1, read as the reverse complement.
CTACAAATGCCGTGGCGGCCTCTTTTTTGCTCTAGTCTCAACTGCCATGAGTGGTCGACAGTTAAGGCTTATTATGTTTGTTATTACAACTGATAACTTTGGAGGAAGAAGCAGATAAACTAGAGGTTTATTGGTGAGATTAAAAAGACTATTGATCATTTTCGTAACAATGCTCTCAATTTTGCGATCTCAACAAGTGCCTTAAGCAAGAAACGGTAGGAGAGTAGAATCGCGATAATTCAAATCTCCAAGCCATAATAATTCGACTACATCAATGAATTTAAATTTAGAAGATGAACGGTCTTTGTTCAATGAAAGAAAAAACAATCATAAACTAAATGTTGTAGTGTGAGTTCTACACAAGACGACCTTGACCAAGTTGAGATCTTAGCAACTTCATAGGGGCCATAAATGAAAGAGACTTGGCAAATATTAAGGTCGTATTTGGGCAAACAAGTATAATTAAGTGCTTATTCAATAGGTTATTTCTCAGGAGCTTAATTTACATTAGAGCTTGTTGAAATGACTAGACTGTTTTTATTAAATGTATCCATATACTAAGTAGTTATATTATGAGATAGGGTAGTATAAACTCTTTCAAACTAGCCTACAATGTAAGATGAATGTATGAGCAGATTCCTTACTCGTGCTCAAGAATTGTCTGAGGAGATTTCTCATTGTCCACGCCATGAACACGAGAAACATTGTCTTTTAAAGTATCTCCATCACATCAGAATTTCTTCTTATTATCACCCCTCTTTTTGTCCTGAGGTAAATACTACAGATAAAGCAAAGCTTGTTTCATGCACAGACATACTAATTGAGATTGATCGCAATCCAACAAAAATAGCTCTCATTTATCAAACCCCAATACCATAGTTTTACCGTAATTAATCTTAAAAAAATAGTTAGGACTGTAATGATTGAGTTAAAATTCACCTTATTTCCGAGATAACCCATCAATCCTCTGCCAACACAAGACACTTTCATGTTCCGAACATGATCTTTCAGTTCACCTTTCACCCATACAGTAAGGTAGATTCCCACCATTTGCTTACTCGCAACAAGGCAGTACCTTGAATGCCCCGGCATGCCATATCCATCTTCATTAGAGGCAGATCCACCACCATAAGACATTGGTGAAAACAAGACCGTACTTGGCGAATCCACAAGTCCATTATCATCATCAGATGAACCCCATCTTGAATAGTCACTTGGTCTTGAGTAGTCACTTGCCCTTGAATAGTCACTAGGCCTATAACCCCATCTTAAACTAGGATCAAAGTCACTAGGCCTGTGGCCGAAAATTACACGATCGCATACACTGTATCTTCGGTCTAGTTGCGGCTGCAGAACCGAAGGGTCATTGTCCATTCCCCAACCACTAGAAGTTGTCTGGAACGATCGCCTGTGGAAGAAAGACGAATTCTTCTGCCTAGCCGATCCTTCAAAATCTGCATTCAGCTCTACAACTGGTTGAGGAATCGGAGACGGTGTATAACATCCACTACTTCCACTTGTTCCAGGAAGATTGTTTAATGTCTTTCTGATGAGAGATAACCATTTTTTCGCAGGGCCATTGTCCTCTGCCCCGAGGATATTACCGGCATTCAAGGGAACTATCTCTTGAAATCTGTAAAAGACAAGTAGAATAGAAATATGTCATTGGTAAAACAGTTAAATGCAAACTTCAATTTGAAGACTATATATGGTGAAAAGCATGAAATTCCTACCCAAGAACATAAATATCAGCTGGTGGTGAGGAATGAAGCCAATCATCTAAACTCAAATTACTTGGTGGTGATCTTCCAGCTACATTCCATGTAGCTACGAAAATGCTGTTCAATGTTCACACAACTCATGAGAACCTGAGCAAAACAAAGCCTTTACACCTTCTTGGTAAAAATAGGTAAAATTGGAGAAGTATGATACCTATGGTTCTACACATCAATAATTCGAGGATGGTCGAGATTCATTCTTCCTCGCCTGACCTGACTGGTGCTCCTGCTAAACCTCTCTGTTCATTGCAATGAAGGGTTGTAAATGTTTTGTGTAAATGTCAGTCAAATGATATCAACAACTTCAAATTTTGATTCCTTATACCTGTTTTGCTCTTCTTGATTGTGCATGGCTCTCTCTCAGAGAAGCTATTCCTGCTTCCATATTCCACTTCACCTCCTGAAGAAGGAAAACAGTGTTAACACATACAATTCACAAAATGGAACAACAGTAACTGAGTCTATATAATTGAAAAAATAAAAAGAAAATTCAGAGTTGAGAGTACGCTAGCACTTTGTTTGGATGCCAAGAAATTTCAGTAATCTAACTTAATATTTGACATATCTAATTGAAAAAGAAATTGTTGAAACCATGGTTTCAAATTGCGGTTGCAGTTTGCGGTTACACTACGAACCTTTATATTGCAGCTGATGCGGCCTAAATTACAGTTGCAACACAGTTTCCAAAACTTCCAAATTTGCAATATTGCGGCCGCAATTGTGATTGCGGATGGCAATTTAAAATCATGGTTGAAACCGATCACTATTACAAAGTGAGTTTTTGAAGAAAACAAAGATACCAACCTCCATAAACAACAGTATCTGCTTGGGAACATTCACATTTACTTTTGATATTGAAGAACTTCCTGACCATTTTCTTTGACCATGAGAGCTTCATCAATCAACAAATACACATCACAAAGCACAGTTAACAACTTACAATATGCAAACACCAAGACATTAAAAACGTTGAATTTCATTTCCCTAACATAAAAAAATAGTTAATAATCTTTAAAAACAGTGATAAGGGTTGGCAAATAGACCTTGCTTTTCTTGGAATTTTCATCTCCCATTTTGACACTTCTACTTCATACACCCCCTAGCCAGTTTCAGTGTTCTCCAATTACTTTCCTCTTGTGGTGTATCTATGTGCTGAAGTTGCAACACTAATAAAATAAAAAGTGTAATAAGAAGATGGAAGCAAATTCACATAAATAAGAGAGAGAGAAGACTTTATGAATGCATGGAAGTGAGAAAGAAGACAATGCAACAAGGTTAGAGATAGAAAGCAATCTCCTCGGTCTCTGCAACAACTACAACAAACAAAGTATCGAATTTGAACAGAATAAAGCGCAGTAAAAGAAACCATAGAATAGCTTTATTAATATTAAATAATTAAAGAAAAATGTTTTAAGTGACAAATAAACCTTAGCTCATGAAAAAGGGGGCAAACGGGCAGAGTGTTTTTAGCTTTAAGGCTTCTGAATAAAACGACTCGGTCAGTTGAACAAAGGCTGCCCCTTTAGTCAGTCAGCAAAGGGAAGAGGCCAAGAGGGGTTGTTGTAAATTGTTATTGTGAAGTGTGAAATGTGAAATGTGAAATGTGAGTGTGAAGATAGATCTAGTAATATCCTGTAGCTGCATTCTTCTACAGTTATACCACATTTTTTGGTCTTGCAAATTAAAGTAAAAGCAGTTAAAGAGGGAAACAAAAGATAAAGGTCTTGTGTAAATAAATAATGTTATTTATATAATAATGTTATATTTGTGATTTTTTTCTTTCTTTCTTTTGTTGGACAGGGAATGTTTGGAATAGAAGCATAGTGGTCAAGTCATATAACTTGTTGGGACAATTGGCAACCCCTTCCCTTTATATATACATTTATTTATTTGTATTTGATCCGCTTGGTAAGAAATTTAATTCATACTACAAAGATCTAACTTCAACTTCTAAGATCTAACTTCAACTTCTCTTACCGTCTAAAATTTTTATTTTCTTAAAAAAAAACATACAATTAGTATGTAACAAAACATAATGCACGATCTCATTTTTTAATACTCAAAAAATCCTTTCCGAAGACAGATGTTTTGGTGTATTTTATTTTTAAAAATTTGTATTTGTTTTAATTTACTAATAAGAATGAATATGTGAGATTTATGAAGTTAATTATTGTGATGGAGAAAAAATAAAGTATTAGTTAAGAAAGCCATTTTTTAAATAAATTCTATTTTATCATTTTCTAATTATTCCAACATATATTAGTTATTCACTTTAATCAATTTTTTTTTATCTCCTTTTTGGAAAATAAATTTAACACAAATGTTCAAAACTAAAAATACAACGTATTTTTACAAAATAAATGGATCTACAAAATTGTGTTTCTTATGTTTGTCATTTTATCCTGGAAAAAAAATACCTATCTTATAAGTACATATTTTAATTGGAGTAACGTGACGTTTGATTCCATAGATTAAGGATAGGTGTAGGGTCTTGTTACTAAAATATTTTGAGGTCCTTTTGGCTCAGACCTAGTCTTCAATGTCTTTGAAAACAATGGCAGCTTTTACAATTTTGTGGTGTTGGCTTGTCCATGCTGCTGGAATTTCCCTTCCCCTCGTTGCTTTTAACTATTAGAAGTTATCAATAGTATCTTTATTTTTTTGAATTTTTTTTTTCAATACATGTTTGTCTTACCATTTTGAAAATAGATTTAACATTATATTGAATAGAGTGACAAAGAGAGTATTCTTAGGATTACTGGTGATGCTAAATGTAAAGAACTCCATCTCTAAAGTTATTTTATTATTTTCTCATCTAATTCAATTTGTAATCCAATATCCTTAATAATATTAATTAGGAGTTTATGTGGAAAGAATTAATAAATGTATCTGGCACTCCATTTGAAAAGAAGCTTATTTTTAAAGACCATTTTTTTGTCAAATTGGTGCTTATATTTAGGAATAATATAAACAGTATTAATTAAATTGTATTATTTTGATACGTGATGAAATGGTATTATTGAGATAAATAGTGAATATCAAATTAAAAATGACACATGTTTAGAAAAAAGTTTTAACTTGCTCATATATCCCTTGAAATTCTTGAGGCGTTCAAAAATCCGTGCATCTCTTGAAAAGAATATAGCAATTTCCAAAACATAAACCACCTTTTTGCTTTGGCTCCCAAGTTTGAACTCTTCCTTTTTTGACTAAGTAGATATGGCCAAGTCTAATATTTTGCTTATCATAATTCAGTTTGCAGTCATCTAATCTTCATAATTTTGAAATTAAGTGTTAAACATATATAGAAAAATTAAAATGTACTAATATCATGTTCGAATAGATAAATAGACAAAGGAACCGAGAGTATAATATATCGCGACTAACAGATTTAAAATTGACTATTTTCTTTCTGTATCTCTAGATCATATTTATTTATGTAAAAATAATTTTAAAAAATGGAGAAAGCTATTCAAGGCCGGTTGAAGCGATTGTCCCACCACGAAGCTCTTTACTCTTTCACATTATTATCAATATTATTATTATTGTGCCTTGAGTATCCCATTAGTCAAAACTATTATTCATTTCGAGGAATGAAAATGGATTGAGTTGACCCAATGACTCCCGACGGCGCAACCCTGAATCAATTGGAGGTTCATACACTTTTGTTAATTCATTATTATTTTTTAATTAAAATTTTGACATTCTACCTAATTGTACTTCATCATTTAATAGGTAAGTAAAATAATTATTACTTAAAAAAATCTATATTCAACTTTTTTAAAATATATCTGTCATTATCAAACCAAAATATTGTATAATTTAATTTATCTTTAATATTCATTAGATGAAATCTATCTTAATAATATAAGAAAGGAAACATTCTTTAACATTTTAAGTATAATGTTAATTATATTAAGTAAATTACTTACTATGTTTGACTCATAAATATTTACTTGAGAAATTTGTATTCAAAATATAAACATACTTTTCAATTTAATTAGGTTTACGGTATTTATTTTTTTTTCAATATCCCCTCTTTATAATACTTATATTGTATTTTGAAATATAAAAAAAAGATTTAAATTTACTCTTTCATTCACATACAAAAGTTATTTTTAATTATAACTTTGTTATGAAATAATTCCATAGTCCTATCAATTTTTTTTATAAAAATGAAATAAAATTATCCGGTCTTTATCTTAAGCAAAGTAATTTTTTTTTGTATTAATAACTACTGGCCATCCATAAAATGTAAAGACATAAATTATAGTTTCCAATTATCTACCATTCTATCTGTACGGCTATAAATTGATTACATTTACGAAATTGTAGGTTATATATATTGATATTTTCTAAAAGAAATAAACAATAGATGCTAGTAATTTTTTTTTTATATAAATCAATAAATATTTAATTTTTATTAATCTCAGAAATATATATAAATATACACACAAAATTATAATAAATGAAAGAAATTAAAAGGATGAGAAATTATGATCATAACTCTTAAGTGCGCCTTTCATTCAAAGTTTTCTAAAAAACAAAAGTCCACCTTACAAAGCAAAAGATAAGGTTCTTAAAGATTAAATTTGTATTTGCTAAGTATACTTTAGAGTTCATTAATGGCTAATATTCAAATTTAATCGGCTCTTTTCTATCAACCATTGTCCCAATTAATTGAAATAGAGAAGACCATGTTAAAAGAAATAAACAAAACAGTATCAGTTGCAGCACCTCCTACAACAAAATAAAAAATTCAGGATGCGCTCCTTCCATTAGCAACATGTATTATTATTATTTTTATTTTCATATTTTGAGAAAAAAAATAATTATTAAAAAGGAGTATTAAGTATTGAGTATCGTGGGAGCACCGAAATTTTGTTCATACATGGTACACAAGTGACAAGTATGGGGTCAAATGTTTAACCAGGCTCTCCACCACTGAGTTTGGATTTCACATACAACTTCTTATCAAATCTAAGGAAGTCATTCTTGTAATTCATAGCTGCGTGTGGGAGTCATATGTTAATTATAAATAAATTAGATAAAAACTATATATATTTATATATGGTCGACTAAACAATACAAGGTTTATAAGTAAATAATTTTATTAATATCATTAAACTCTACATGATAAGTAAACACTTCTTTGAAGGATTGAAGAGGTAACTCAACAATGTGCAAAACTGGATCAAGGTCATTTAGAACACCTTGCTTACCTTGTCAATTTTTCTTAGACATTACAGTTATAATGAGTAATGAGTAGGAATCCATTGTAATCCAATCAAAGGTAATTATCTAATCAGCATATAATAATCTTATTTTCTTAAAATAACAATTTATCTAATAAAAACATTATGCTAAATTCTTTTATTTTATTTACAGAAAATCATTAGTAGTATATTTTCACGTATAGCTGAAAATAAACAACTTAATAGTAAAAAAAACATAGTTCTATTATTATTATTATTATTATATTTTAATTATTATTTTATTATTATTTATTATTTTATTATTATTATTATTATTTATTTTATTATTTTTTATTTATTATTATTATTATTATTTTATATTTTTATTATTATTATTTATTATATAATTTTTCCATCTCAAACAAGTTTGTACCATTAGTATTGACATTGTTCACCAAAAAGTAATAGTTATCTTACTTCCATCAAAAAATTTAAAAATGTTTTTTTAAAATTACAGCTTTTAAATTTATAGATTGTATGAATGAATTATTTTTAATTAGTACTCAATTGATTGCCCAACACCTTAAAGTCCGTAATATATTTTGTAGATAATAAAATCATTAATTTTAATCTTTGTTGAGTATATTATTTTAGCATTAATTTTATTAATTTTAATTTAAATAGTATATTATGAAGAAAAAAATTATATTTTGGAGGTTTAATGCGATTTACCTTAGCAACCTACCATTGGGGCAGCCCTTTTAGTGGTAGAGAAATTGGTTACTAGAATCCTTCAGATAGAAATTAGAAGATAAGTGATTGCATGCCCTGCTTTTGCTTTCTGTAGGAATTTTGTAACAAGGCTACGTTTATGCGTCGTTGAATGTGGGTTTTTAGGAATGATTTGTGAGACAATGGAAAGAGGGGTCCATTGAATTTCCAAAATAAACTCATAAAGAAAAGAATCGTTGCAAAGACGATAGAAAATTGGGCCACATATGGTAATTGTATATTTAAAGAGTAGAATAAAGTGGTCCTACATTTTAGAATGTGCTAAGTCTTCGTCTTATTTTCTTCCACCTGGGTATACTATAGATTATTGTCTATTGAATAGACAACTTTAGAAGACGCAACAGCATCTTCTCCATCAATCGGAACCTAAGTTTTTGGATTCAATGAGGTTATGATTATTATAAGGTATATTCGGATGTGCGTTTTATTCTTTGTGTCATTCAATGGAAAAGAGCCTAAGTTCCTGACTTTTTGCTCTTAAATTAATCTGATTTTCATTTTAATCAAAAATTATAATTTTACCAAGATATGTTTCTTGCTTTTGCTTTTTTATTTCTAGGCCACCCATCTTGTAGAAAATAAGTAGGGGAATTATCCATCTTTTATGAATCAGTAAATAATTTCTACAATTGTAATATATGGGGCAAAATAATTTCTATTTAATTTTTATTATTAGAGTTTATTACGTCTCACTTAAATAAGTAATAAATACAAAGGATATTCCAAATGGATCAAACATTAATATCATGGAACTAAGACTACTACCTTGTATATAAAATCTATGGCATAATTAAATTTATTTATCGTGTTTAAAATTTGATATAAAAGTTCTATAATTGATATAAAATCGATGAATTTCTCATGTTATATAAATTTTTCGTGATATGTTGCTAATGTGAGATTCATGTCTAAGGTATGTGTTTATTTAACATGTCAAATTATACTATTTTTATAATTTAATTATTTCGATTGAGTTATTTAATTTCAAATATTATCTAAATTTAATTTATATGTTGTTGGTTATATTTTTTATACTACTAATCATTATAATATATAATATTATAATTTATATATATATTAATTAATGAAGTTTATGAACTATTTTAATGAATAAGCACAATTTTAAGACTAATTTACACGTTCACTCCTTATAAAATACAGGATACATTTGAAAGAAAAATAAAGGACAAAATTATGTTTTACGAGGCAGTCAAAGATATTAATATATGAGTTCTTTTATTTTTATCCCATGCCTTCGGTTTGATTCTTTCTTGCCTTTTCTGATTTGAGAGAGACCAAATTTTGATTTGTCTCCTTTTTATTTCGCAACTTAAGTTTCAATCTGTTCCGTGAAGTTGGTTTTGGGGTACGTCAGTTTTCAAAATGTTACAACGCTTTCCTCTCATGTCACTGTCTTTTGAATTAAAGAGGAATTCTTATTCACAAGCAAATTGTACAATATTGTTGGTGTGTAAGTAAACAGTCTCACAATAGAAAAAATTGATGATTCACCTTCCGAGAGAAATATTATAGGTATATAAAATGTGGATTAAATTCCTACCCATTGAATAAAAAAATAGATGATGAATTTTATGTACATGAGATATATAGGCCAAATATTTAGGCTCTATTTGATAAAATTAATTTAGAGAAGATAGTTTACAGATGATCATTTATATTTAATAGTTTAAAACTAATTGAAGATTTTTTGATAAAATTAGTGATTCACCTAAATTAAAATATAAAATGATATATTTTTAATGAAATAAAAGTTTATCATTAATATAAATGTTTAAAGTGTTATTTTAAATTATTTTTATAATTTAAATTGGTCAAATCTAATAGTATGCTTTATTTATTTATTTAAATTAAATATATAAATATATATTACTTAAAATATATAACTACTTGAATTAGTTTATAAAAAAATACTGTACACAATAAATTATAAGCTCATTTTTTGATATCAAACAAAAATTTAATATCTTAAAATTTTGAATAAAGATATATTGTAATGCGCGATGGCCATTTAAATCGCTATAGAACCAATAAATATGAGTGTGATATATGATGTTAAATACACCCCTCCACACCCCATAAAACACATTTAACACAACAACAACAAATCAAAGGTTAAAAGGAAGAATGTACCACCATACTCTTCTTTTAAAATAATATAATTAGAATTAGTATTAAAAATATTATTATTTATTAAATTTTAAGTTTGATTACATCATTTTTCATCATCATTTTTATTTATATTTTATTTTAAATGAAATACTTTTTTTTCTTTCAATTTTTTGAGGTTTAAAATTAAAAGAAAAAAACATAATATTGTGTCACATAATAGTATATATTTAAGTTATTTAACCATTTCATCGGGAGTTCAATCCCCAACTGCATTGTATAAAAATTAAAAAGTATACGTCGGAGAAATCTACCCCCTCTTAATGGATATTTGATGTTACACGAAATGTTTAAATTTATAGAGGTGTTCAGTTAGCAATATAGATAAAAAATCATTAACTATTTATTTTTTTTTTATTGATTATATTTTGTTGTTGTTGATGAATTTATTCTATTAGAAGTAATATTATTCAAGATAAATCAGACATTAAATATGGAATCTAACTATTCTATTAGACTCAACTTTCATTGGTAGCATATTTTTTTATTTAATAAATAGAAAGTTATAGATTACATAAAGTTGAATCTATAAAATAATCATATAGAACGACTAAAAAAGAGATATATAGAAATATATATATGAGTAATTAATAAATAAAAGGTGAACAATCAATGCTATCATGTGGGTATTTATATAACATTGAATATGTTTAAGAAACCTAAGTTTCAGAAGAAGAAAAAAGCCTAAATGTATACAAACACAAGGTAAAAGTGTATGTTAATTTAATTTTGCTATAAAAAAAAGTGTACGCTAATGATGTGGTATTAGGATCATCTTAAATATTTTGGAAATTATGTTTTAATAATAAAAATTAAGTCTCTAATATAAAAGTAAAAATCTTTAATAATTAAAAGAAATTAAACTATTTTAGCTTTAAATTTTTTTTACACTTTAAGGGTTTTTTCTTTTTAATTATAAAAAAAAAATTTATAAAAAGATATTTTCAGTCTCTAAAAATATCCTTATAAAATCAAAATAGAGATTAGAAGTGAATAAAAGGTCTAAATTAAAAGGTCAATAACTTTGTGTAGGAATTAAATATATTAATAAAAAATACAAATTTGACCCAAATTTATTATATATAAGAGATTAATTAAATTATTAAGCATCAACATTATTAACTCTGATACTATGAACTGCTTACACAATCTAATAGGTGACTCAACAGTTATTCATGCAAAAACTCAATATTTTAATAATTAAGATATGTAATACTACGCAACAACAAATAAATTTTATATCTATTTGCTTATAGTACCAATACTCACCGTTTTCCATAAATACCAAATAATTCTCTAACTCAACATTTATGATATCTAAGTTTTTTTCTTTTAGTTTTTTTTTTATCGGTGTTGATATCCTGAATTTAGTTGAGTATGTTATATAAACTATCAATCATTGAAAACCATAAAACTTTTTATTTATTTATTTATTAAATAATTTAAATTTTGTTTTATTTAAATGGGTGATTCGCGCGGTACCATTTTCTCATGTGTACTAGGACTAGAAAAATTATCCAAGCAAGAGTGACACAAGCATTCTTCTGGTTACATAATGTGAACACAAATACGATGTGTGATTACATGCATGATGATATGCATTAATTAATTCGTATATAATTAGTGATTACAAGAACGATATGTCCCAAGTAGTGTTATAGTTTCATTGACATTTTGTAGTGGTGATCCATTTCTTCCATTCATATTGCCTCATCAAATTATGGGGTAACTGACTTTTGAAGACGATGTCGTCCATCACCTTTCTACCTTCCATTCGTTTTCATCCAGCTGTGGTGTGAAAAATGTTAATATATAATATTTTGGGTCAGTATCTAATTTGATCAAGTTCAACTTTGAATTTGTACTATTTTAATTACACATCTTCTCTTGTGTTAGAATTTGTACTATTTTTATGTATTATACTTTCATTAAGTTATTTTAATGTAATTGAGTTTCATATGCTCATTATTATTTGGGTTTAATGATAACATGGGTGTAAAATATTTCACCCTGATAATCAAATATTAACTGTTGATTGAATGAATTTTTTTAATAATGATAGTTATAATTATAAGCAAGACGATATCAAGAATTTCTATTTGCAGTCAATATAATTAAAATTAGTTTACACCGATAATGCATTAATATTTTTCTTTTATTCTTTTCTATTTTTTATTCTTAGTATTATGATTATCTATAATGTATTTTGTTCTATTATTACTTTAATGAAATCATCCTTATTAAGTTACAAGAAAAATTACAAGAAATATGAGATATGCTCGTTATAATAGCTTTTGTTGTTATCCTTAGAATTCAGATATAATAAACATATGTTAGTGGTTAAAATTTGAATTTAAGGAATTAGATCACCTAATTACGTGAGTAAAGTATAAATTAGCGATTGGATAGAGTTTGGGTAGGGGATTATAGTACATGTTTCCTTGCCCGCAATTTAAAAAAATATTTATATCCTCTTGGGTATCAACTTTAATACTTGTATTTTTACCCTCTCGGTACTTTTGTATCTATACCCGTTACTCACACTTTAACTAAAAAAAATCAATAAATAAATGATATTATTGTGATTAAATTTAAAAATTATTCAAATATCTTAAATCCAATCATAAAATATTATAATTCAAAATATTTTCTGATTCAACATTTCAAATGAACACTCGTTACAATACATATTTAAATATCTATAATAATATTTTGTGAAGTTGCAAGTCATATGATAATATTATCTGAGATAATTGATACAAAGTTGCAAGTATAATTATAAAGTCACGATTAATAAGATATAATTATTAGTTATAAAATCACAATTATTTACCTATTTATCATAATCAGATTCTTAAAATTTTTGCAAACGTTTATGTTTCAATTATAAATATTGTAATGGTCCAATGATATTAATAGATGTTAAAATATAAAAGAAAACAATTAATTAAACTAA
>PGWS01000352.1:0-33576 GCA_002896235.1 Cicer reticulatum | reverse complement strand
TTGAGTGATTCGAATTTTGATTTATCGTGATAACTGAGATGAAGGTGTAAGTGCTATGTGTTGTGTATTGTGTGTGAGTATGATGGCTATCGAACCTTTGTGTGTCGTAGTAATCGCGTAGAAATGGCTAAGTGTTAAGTGGTGAACTTGATTAGGAATGACTTAGGTTAATTCATGAATTTTTGGAAAACTGATCAGGGAAATCGATTTCCCAATCGATTGGATGGGTAAACAGGGACTTGGCCAATTCACCAAATCGATTAACCAATCGATTTCGAAATCAATTTTCAAAGGAATCAGTTAAGAAATCGATTGCCCAATCGATTAGGCCTTAAGTCAGGGGCTCAGGAACCAATCAATCGATTTACCAATCGATTGAATTCAGCCCAGGATTTTGTTTCATTAAGAATCCCCCACCAAATCGATTAGGAAATCGATTGGCTCGAGACCAGGGGCTCAGGAACCAATCAATCGATTTACCAATCGATTGAATTCAGCCCAGGTTTCTGTTTCCATTAAAAATCTTCACCCCAATCGATTGCCCAATCGATTGGCTCAGTGAAAATCCTCATTTTTAGTTGTATGATTAATTGCTCATGAATCTATCCATGTTTTGTTTTACCATGTGTTAATTAGGAGATCGAGAACTGCATTTTACCTTTCATTTTCATTGGCAATGTAATGTATGAACTTTTCGCACATGGAAAATCCTGTTAAGATGCATGCTTAGTTAAAAAAGTTGTTTTGAGCATTCAAAAACTTAATTGCTATGTGTTAACTGTTATTTTCTGGTTGGTGACCCTTTACACTATTGTGGAAATCTGGGCTTTGCCCTCAGATGAGAGTCAGGACGGCCCTACTGGTTCGTACCCTACGGACAGGGATGGAGATGGGAATGCTTGACTGCGGTTGTGTTAGGAGGATCTCACGGGGCGCGTGGAGAGATTACTCAGGGTGTATAGTTTTTTGGTAGGATGATCAGATTAGGATGATGTATAGGGACTAGGGGTCCTTCTTTTTGGTGTGGAGTATTTTAGTTTTGGAAAACTGTACTTATACAAATATTATCAGTTTTATATCATCTTTGAATGGGTTCCATGTACCATTTGATGTTTATGTAGAAATGTTTTGGGTTTGTAATTGGAGAAACTTTTCCGCTGTTTGTAAATTATAATGACTCAATTATTTATCCAAAAGCATTTCCTGATTTATTTCTTTGTTCGTTTTTAATTACTTTTAGAAGAAAAAAAAAATATACCCTCGCTTTGAAAAACGGGGTGTTACACTTACCTCCAAGTGAAGTAAAGGAAAACATGCTATTATATGCACATATGTTGTCCAAATAGTGACTACTTTTTGGTGAGCACCACACATAAGTACATCAGTTCAAGAGGTATTGTGAGAAAATGAAGTTCACCCTTCCCCTTCATACAACATAATGAGAACTCAACATTTGATTTTGTTCTCCGTTCGTTGGCACGTACTTCAAACCATAATAGTGCGTTACCAAAACTACACAACATGTCCATATCACCAACAACGAACATTACATTAAATATATAAATTAAGTTTTCTAAAAACAAAACTTATTAGTTAATTGCGCATTCTAGAACAAAATCATTATTAGTTTAAATACACATGTCACCCGTTGTTAGATATTAAAAACATACATTGACATTCAGCCATATCGTGCATCAACGATTTAGTGGTGGAGTGTAAATCTTCTGCAAAAACTACATCCATAAGACTATAAATCTTCTATCAAACACATTGAAACGAATAAAGTTAGACATAAGTAGGTATACAAACTATTAATAACCATTTGGATTTGGTATTTCGTCATTGGACACATTATCAAAGTCAAGTTTGGAACCATTGAATGCAAAAGTTTCAATGCAAGTGTGCGACAAACATTTGCTTGCTACATTTCCACTTTCAATGTTCAACACTATAGATACTGGTGGAGGAAATATTGCAATAACTGACAAACATTGTATACAATAATAAATTAATAAAACTACTTAATACAATCAATTGTCATATATTACTTGCGTATGGTAAAAACAAAATTAAATGTCTTGATAATATTATTCTCCGATAAAAATGTAACATAAATTCATTTGAATAATTTAATGTAATTTAATAATATAGATTAAAATTATCTTTCAATGTATTATCTGTTGGGGAGTCCGGAGGAGCACAACATTCGGAATGGGCTAAACACGGATTTATAAGAGACTTAGACACCACATCTCAACCCAAAACCTTAAGGCATTAGGATTATGAATGGTTAGTCACACATTGACCAGAAATGGAGGCTATATTGGATATATAAGGAGAATGACCCATAAACCTATTGCCTTAAGGTTTTGGGTTGAGATGTGGTGTCTAAAGTCTCTTATGAATCCTTGTTTAGCCCATTCCAAATGTCGGGCTCCCCCGGACTCTCCAATCAAGTGGTATCAGAGCCTAGTTTGGCTTGGTGAGGGAGCAAAAATGACTTGGATCAAGTGTATTAAGTCTAGTGGTCAAGTGGAGTGGATCAAGTCTAGTGGTGGGACTCATAATTGAGGGGGAGATTGTTGGAATTCAATTATGAGTGGTTAGTCCCACATTGACCAGGAATGGAGGCTATATTGGATATATAAGGAGAATGACCCATAAACCTAATGCCTTAAGGTTTTGGGTTGAGATGTGGTGTCTAAGTCTCTTATGAATCAATGTTTAGCCCATTCCGAATGTCGGGCTCCCCCGAACTCCCCAACAAGTGGTATCAGAGCCCGGTTTGGCTTGATGGGGGAGCAAAAAGGACTTGGATCAAGTGGATCAAGTCTAGTGGTGGACCAGAAAGAACTCGGATCAAGTCTAGTGGTCAATAAAAGGACTTGGATCAAGTGGATCAAGTCTAGTGGTGGGACTCATAATTGAGGGGTAGATTGTTGGAATTCAATTATGAGTGGTTAGTCCCACATTGACCAGGAATGGAGGCTATATTGGATATATAAGGAGAATGACCCATAATCTTAATGCTTTAAGGTTTTGGGTTGAGATGTGGTGTCTAAATCTCTTATAAATCATTGTTTAGCCAATTTTGAATGTTGTGCTCCTCCGGACTCCCCAACATTATCTTGCGGCATAATTGAGGTAGATAATGACTAACCCCTGCTCCTATTTCTTTTCTGATGCAATGCCAACAAATTTTCTTTATTTAAATACTTAAATATCAGTCAAAATTGGTGTACTTCCATTGCCTTTTTTTTTTCTGAACAATTTATAAAATTAAGCATGTTAATACAATTGCTATATATGACAATAACAATAATGTGTATGAATTGAATATGACAATTTTCTTGAGTGATTTGGAAGATTGTTTGAATCAAATTGATATAAAAATTAATGTGTGGATATGAAGATTGTTGTATAAAAAAAATAGTGTTATCGAAGATTGTATTATGAAAAGGAGTAATATTAGATTATGATTGATTGAATTGATTGAGTATCTCTTATATGATTTTTTTGGAAAAATTCATCTTTTTTATTTATTATTAAGTTGGATTTATAAGAATTATACCATTTAAGTTCAAATTAAGTTAATAGGTATAGTTTCAATTTAAAAACTCATTTAATGCCTTATTATCTAAATTTTTAAAACTCATCTACACAATACTATGATAAAAAGGTTTTATAACCAATTTAGGTTAATCACAAATACTGAAGGTGCAAACACGAGAAGGGGGGTTGAATTGTGTTTTCCAAAGTTGAGAACTTTTTGATAATTTATAAATTAATAGAAAAACTAGTTTGATTTTGGTGACATACTTGGAGTAGAAGTAATCGAATTCAAAGGTAGTAAGAAATTAAAGCATACATAATTTGACATGTAAATATTCTGGTTCACCACTTGGCTACATCCAGTTCCCTCATTCAGAAGGTTTCATTGAACGTCCCTTTTCATTAAAATAATAATAATAATTAATAATAATAAACTCCCTCATTTCCTTTCCTCTCTCTCGGTTACCCACTCCACTCTATTTTCTTTTTTAAATTCAACACTTTGATTATTTAAAGCATTAAATTTTTCAGTTAGATTTATATTTTCTTTCCTAAGTGTTTTTCAGTTTTAAAGATAATTTGTGATTATTATTTAAAAAAATGATTTACAGCAGTAATTAAATCAAATCAAGTAAAGTCAGAAAATACCTCAATTTCTTCATCTATTGATTCACTTCCATAGTAAGAATCTCTGTTGGATCTAGAGGCAAAGTTGGTACCAGCCATCATAACCAAATCTGCTTGTTCATCGTCAGAGGATTCCTCAGAATCATCTCATGTAGCCATCATACTCTTCTTATTGGGTCTGAAATCTTTCCTCTAGTGTTTCCCTTTCTTCATATTTGAACATTCTGACTTGATATGTCAAGGTTCATTGCATCCATAGCAGATGATGTTTTTCTTGTCATATTTATCACCATTCGCTCTGTTGGATTGTTTGGAATATCTTTGGGGAAATTTCTTCTTTCTTTTGTGCCACATATTTCGAATTTATCTAGATATGAAAGCAATCTCCTATTCCTATGAGTTCAGGTTTTGATCATCTGAATCACTATCCTCTGATTCTAATGTTGCCTTTAGAACCTTCTTATGCTTAGATTGCAAGGCCAGAGTCTTGTTCTTCTTCTTGGGCACATCTTCTTCAAGCTCAATTTCATGTGATCTGAGAGTGCTGATTAATTCTTCCAGCTTTAGAGTATTCAGATCCTTTGATTTCTAAATGGAAGTGATCTTAGGTCTCCACTTGCTTTTCAGACTCCTAAGAATTTTCTTCATATGATTAGTAGCTGTATAACTCCTCTCAAGTACCTTTAATCTGGATACCAAGGTCTGGAATCTGGAGAATGTTGTTTCAATGTCTCCATCTTGAACAACTCATACTTTTTGAATAGAAGGTTGACCTTTGCTTCTTGAACTTGCTTGCTTCCTTCATAGGTCACAATTAGACTATCATAAATAATCTTTGTTGTCTCCTTGTTAGTGCACTTGTGAAACTCCTTGAAGGTGATTGCATTTATCATGAATGTTCTGGACTTATGATGCATCTTGTACATCTTCTTGTGATCAACATTCATTTCCTTTCTTGGAATTTCAATACCATCGGTACTCTTCGGAGCAATATAACCATCTTCAACCAAGTCCCAAAGTTCAGGATCTTTTGAAATATAGAAACTTCTCATCCTGTCTTTCTAACACTCAAAACGTTCTCCATCAAACAGAGGTGGACTCTTGATGTTTCCTCCAGCAGCTTCTTCACTGAATCCAAACATATTGAACCCTTGGATCTTTTCTCAAACACTGTAAAGTGCTCAGTCTTGAGACCGAGCTCCAATGCAAATTGAGGGTGCAAACACGAGAAGGGGGGTTGACATCTTTTTGATAATTTATAAATAAATAAATAAACTAGTTTGGTTTTGGTGACTTACTTGGAGTATAAGCATATTGAACCCTTTCATGCTCTCCAAAACCTACTAATCAATCAAAACAGTACTGAAGGAAGATAAGGAGCAGATTGGAAAATCTCTAAATCTTAATTAGAGCATAAAAGATAGGGGACATATAGTTGATAAGGCAAACATCTTCCACAAATCTAGGTCAAATTAAAGGGGATTATTATTAACAAATTGTGAGTTATTTTCTAGAACTGATTTCACATTTTGGAAGTGGCTTATGGGTTCGATTTTAGTCATTTTATTGATTAGAAATTATATTTTGGGTTTGAGATAATGGGTTTATAAGAATATGAGAGTGATGGGAAAACTGTATGGTTTAGCATGTAGAAAATGTTCAAAACATTTGCATTTAGCTCTTCAAAACCATTCATTTTGCATATGATGTGTGTATGATTGTATTGTTTTAATGATTGAAGGAATGAAGGTAGATTGTTGGTTGACTAACTAATACGTTATTTGTGTCAACGTGGTTCATGAACCCTCCCTCTAATTCGTTTTTCCTGGCTCTGATATCTTTTTCTCCATTATGATTTTTCTTTATTTTGGTTGCCTCTAATTCTATTTCCTCTTGCTGCTTCTGATTTTGTTTCCTCTGGCTACCTTTGATTTTATTTCCTCTAGTTGCCTCTGATTTTGTTTCCTTTGGCTACACCTGATTCTATTTCATCTAACTGCATCAAATTATGTATCCTCTGATTATGTCGCTAGACACGTATCCTCTAATCACACATCCTCTGATCCACATATCCTTTGACTCTGATCATGTTGCCTCTATTCCAAGAATGACTTATATCATGTTACCCTGATCAGAAATCTACCTCTTGTCATGCTGCCTCTGGTATAAGAATGACTCAAATCACACTACCCTGATCAGAAATTTGCCCCGGGTCATGTTGCCTCTTATCCAAGTTCCTCTGATCACGTTGCTTGTAATACACATATCCTTTGGTCTAAGCTTTCTCATCAAAATGCAAAATTTAAAAGACAAAACTCATTTAAACGAACAACCAACTAGGATTTTCTTGATGAATGCTTGAAGTTAAGTTACCTTCTCATTCTATTACCTTGTTGAGTATATTAAATGGTTGCATTAATCATATTGATGAAATGTGCATCGCATACATATGTATTGCATTAATTAAGTCATGACATTCATGGTCCAAGTATAAGGTGCATTTTAGCTTTGTTTCAAGCATGAAACAATGGGTAAAGGTAAATTAATTGAAACACCAATTGGAGTCATGGTCAGAACCTTTACAACAGATTCAAATTATCTACGTTATCTATATTTGGGTAATTGGAGGATCTTTTCCTTATAAAAGGAAATGGAAATTACACAATTTTTCCTTATAAAAGGAAATGGAAATTATTCAGGTTTTACTTAGAAAAGGAAATCATCAAGCTTTTCCTTATAAAAGAAAATGGAAATTATAAAGCTATTCTAAATTAAGAAAAGAAAGAGAATATATAGTTTTTCCATATTTAAAGTAAAAGAACAAATTTTAAATGTTGGTGTATGGCTAATGAAAAGCATTGCATATTCATGTCAAGTTGTTATTATTTTCTTAAGGATTTTTTTTTCAAACTCCCATTCCTCTTTTATAGAACTCGCTAAGATTATTATCTCGCCCCCTATTTTCTTATATTTATAGCAGATAGAGGGGCTTGGAGCAAGGAATTCATGCAGTAGAGGATAGAACTCAGTAGAGTTGTTTTTTCTAAACTGTAATTGTTTTAGGCACTAGTACGTTAGAGGATGATTGTATGAATTATGTAGTTACATAAATATTTCTAAGATTGTACTGATAACTTTATATTATTGCTTCTGAAATACTAAAATGTATAAATTTATTACCATATTCTAGATACATGATTATGGGTGTTACACTATGTCAATATAAATGGAAACTGTTCAAAAATCAACGGTTTATAATTTAAAATACTAATATTAGAAAATTATAGGTTCTAATAGAGGAAAAGAAGTTTAGATAAATAAATTAATATAGAAAAATAAGTGTCATTTAGGGATAATATATGTCTATATTATCTCTTCTAAAATATTTTTTTACTAATACCAAACATATAGTGAATAGTTGATAACATGTCTTAAAATCTTAACGGTCGGTTTATAATACTTTTCTTTTGAAAGATCCATTATCATTACTAATCATAACTATTTATTAGTCTAAATATATTTAAATTATAATAATAAAATTTTCGTAATAATGACTTATTTTGGTCCAATAGTGAATTTTTTTTGATGTCAACATCCTACGATGTGATCATTAAATATGAACACTCAATATGAAATCATTAAATGCTAGGTGTCATAATAACATTCACATGTGTACTATGGTGTCTCATTTTGTAGTGAGAACATTTGTTATTAGTGTAGATGGAGATGTAGATTCAGTTCAGGCTAGGTATATAAAGTTTTATATTTTTTAGTTCTTTATATATTGTCTTATAAAAATATAGGATGAGGGTATGGTAAGATGGTAACCCAATCTAAAGTAGGAAAATGACACACACACCGATCTATTATATTATGAAGTTAAGAAACCTGTATGTAGTGATGTTAATCACATTTCGATTGTAGAGTAATTTTATACTTCACATTCATTTATCTTTTTTAATTTCACAGATTAATATGTAATTCTATTATAAAATTTGGCTAATTTCTATTATAATTTCATATTTTCAAATTAAATGAAAGTTGTAAGTGATGAATATTTGAAATTACCTTAAAAAAGGATCGTTACATAATTGTAATAGACATTAATGATCAATGTCATTGTGGTAAAGTATTTCACAATAGATTATTTTCTTTTTAAATTTTACAAATTATGAAACTCAAGTAAATAGAAATTACTATGAATACTTAACATACATTTTTTTGCTCCGATCAAAAACACACATTTCTCTCATTAACTATTTTTAGATTCAATGTCTTTCCTTTATACTTCAATTTACTAATGAATATCTCAAATTTACCTATACGTGGGCATCAATGATAATACTATAATGCACAATCTAAAACATCACCAAAAAAATTCAAATTTCTTTAAGTATTCCATGTCAACTCAATTCTTATCCTTAGTTTATTTTAGCTTTACCTACTTCAATTGTTAATATGATTTGTACATATTCGCATATTTTCTTTTATTTATATATTGCCTTAATTTTTTAATACATTACACTTTGTGATTCCAAACATATATTTTTTAATTCTTTAATTACACGCGACGATCTCTCAAAGCTCAACTCATGATTTAGCATTAATGATTATAATATATTTATTCAATATTTGAATATATTATATATATATATATATATATATATAATTATATTTTTAATTACGTATTTAAAAGCTCAATGTAGTCACGCCACGAGTCGGGAGCGTGACTCATGGAACAACTAAATTCAAGGGTTAACTTTAATCTAGGACCAAATGAAGGAACAATAAGAAATCCAACGTATTTAAAAGCTCAATGTAGTCACCCCCGAAGCCAACCAAGTTCCGAGATTAGCCCACCGCCCATGAATCATTATGTCGTTGTCTGTGAAGACTGGAGCAAGCACGGGGACGATCCATGGATCCCAACACCAGCTTGGTTGACACTGGTGAAGGGGCTCCAATACCTCGAGAGCATAGGAAATAGCTTACCACAACTCGGACAACATCTACTTGTGAGATGCCAATTCCTGTCCGAGTCATGTTCACTACCACCTAAACTCGGGGGGAGCAGTCCATGACTAAGGTGTTAGGAACTTTCCAAGCCAGCCAGCTCAGTTCACGAGCTTTCCCAGCCAGTTTCAGAGCTGGACGAGGCTGCCAAGGACATCCCGTACTTGCCACAATCACAAAAAGTGACTATTGTACAAAGATGTCCAAACCAGTCATGCCCAGCAAAAGCTGGCAAATTGTGTCCGAGAGCTGGAAAATTGTGTCCGAGAGCTAGCAAAAACTGTCCAAGTCAGCCTGTGCACACCCTTGTCATGACCTTTATCCAACACACTTTTCAACCAGAAAAGAATGTTTATTTATTATGTCAATCTTCGTTACAATGATAGTTGATTGTTAAAAGGCAGTGTAAAACTATTGGTATATAAAAATAGAAATATAGTAAATCACCTTTTTTAATTGACAATTGATTATTTGTAAAAGAAAATTCAATTAACAATTGATTTAAATTAATCTGTTATCAAAATAGCATCTAAAATATAAATGTTTTAGAATTTTTCATATAAGGCCATCTAAATATTTTTACGACATTATTGAGACTATTTTTTTTTATCTTAAAAGAGATGATAAATATCTTCATAATTAACTCACACAACTTCGAGATCCTAAGTTCAAACTCAGGACATGACGTCCAACCTAACAAGATCGACATTTTTCAGTTAAGTTATAACTTAAGGATATTATTCAGACTTTTCTATGATATTAGAATTTAAACCTTTTATGTGTAAAAAGTGTAAATATAACCTAAAAGAATAATGTCAAGTATTGTAAATAAATTAAACTTAAACAAAAAACAAAAAATTACCACTTTAAATTTATAATTACTTTTTTAACACTTCATCCATTTTTAATGACTAACCACATCCATGTATGGTCACTTAAAAAGTTTGTCAAATTTCGTGTTTATGTTTTTAGTAACATCCATAATATCTCAACAATAAAAAATGTGACATTTTATGACAACCGTTGCTTACAACCATATTATCAATTTTTTCATATATCAACTAAATTTGATCATCTCATAAAAAAATTTATTAATATATCAACATAAAATTTAAATAAATTTTAAATTCTCAATGTTCACCCCAATTGTATGCAAAAGAATAAATTATAGTAAAAATCTTAACATTACCAACTATTAGCATTTGAAAATCAATTTAGATGCAGTTTTTCTAACAACTATTTCAAACTAATAACAGTGTTACTCTAAATTGTAAGGTTAATTCTCCATTTTTTTTTGGGGAATTTTTAATTTTTTTTAAAATTAAATAAATTCTTAATCCTATAAAATTAAAATTTTACTAGTAGTCTTTGCAAAATCATCATATAAGCCAGATTTTGAATTTCTGACGAAACGTTAATATATATTTTTTAATAATATTTTTTAAATATATTTATATATTATAAAATTTATTCGGACAAATAATAAGTTCAAATTTGATTTGAAATCCATTTTTTTATTATTTCTATATTGAATTTAATGACATTCAAAAAATTTATAATTTAAAGTGACTAAAAACTTAATCGATCGAGCCTTATGGTTTATATTTGCTTTTAAAATGTATCATATAACTCTATCTAATTCCTCATTTCTTTAGTTGTTATGTTCATTGACCCTATAAACCCAAATAAAATTTACCACTACTGTATTTTCAATTCTCAAGTTGGAATTATTATATTCGTGTATAGATCTAAAAAATTTCACACATAGAATAGAGAATACAATTGCTTGTGTATTTTATACCAATGTCTATAATATATTTACTATAATACTAATAATATATACATATTTAATAAAGTAATTGACGTTAAGAGATAATAAACTTTAGGTTTAAAGACGAATTATTAACAAAAATATAAATTCAAATTTGATTGTAATAATTAATAAACCAAACATTTGTAATCTATCGGTCGATCTACATATTACTACGGTCTAATCCCAAACTCTATTCTTTCCAAAATAAAACTTTGCGTGACAAAATATAATATAGAGTTATTCAAAAATCACTGATTAGTCATTCACTAAAACAATAAACTTTCTGAATTTAAATAAAAAGGTCATTAAATGAATAACTAAATGAAGGAATAAATGATGAAATCCTTATAATTAATCTCAATCGTTACAATCTTCAATTTCAAAAAATTACAATGATTTCCTTATTTACAACATTTAAAATAATCACTTAATAAGTTAAAATCATTTGTGAAATTTCAAATTTATGAGCCTAATAAGCATACCCATTAATTTTTTTACCTTAAAAATCAATCTCATCAACAATCAAATCAAAAATCAATAGACTTAAAATTTTAAATTTTAAAAAATAAGGCATTAAATGAGTTTTTAAATAGAAATTTTTATAAACTAAATTTTGTTTTAAATGGTGAAGTTCTTATAATCCCATCTCAATCATCAAACAAAAATCAAGACAAGATAATAACTCTAATATTTTCCAAAAATTTCATATAACGAGATACAAAAATATGAATTTTTAATATAGAAAATTTATAATCAAAATAATTAAATTTCTAGTATATAAATATAAAATTTATAATTGTATTTCTATAGTACAAAAATATAATAATATTTTTTTCCAAAAATAAATGCTTATAAAAATTTATTGAAAATATATACATTTTCATAACATGCTAACAATACAATGATGTTGGCTCCATTATTATTGAACATTTAACCTAAACATTAATCCAAACTTATATTGTTATTACTTAAATTATAATTAATTATTACAAAAGATATAAATCAATTATTTTTGACATGATTAAGTGTGTTACACACTAATTATGAATAATAGGACTATTTGATTAAATCTATTTTCTTTAATTTACATTTAAAAAATTTACAAATTTTATTGGTTTAGTATAAAATTGGAATTTCATCATATTAGTATTTAATTATTCCACTTTATGTGGAAAACATACTTATTTATTTTAATTTATATTTTTTAAATATATTCACCATTGATTGATTTTTTGTTTAACAATTAACATAAATTGTATGTTTACATAAATTTCTTAAATATAAATTAGTATGTTTTATTTTGTTTGTTAAATGATATAAAATTTATATATATAAAGTTTAATTTATATAAAACATTTATTCCATGTTTTGACAAGGACTAACCCCAGGTTCCATAGACATTTCAAATGCATAGTAGACTAAAGTCATTTCATTTCTTAACCATAGTTTCAAATCATTTCCGGTTCATTTGTTTGTTAAATTAATCATCAAGTCAAAACAAAACGAGTTTAACAACATCCAACACTAATTGACTCAGCAACATGCATAGATGGATCTACCAGGTAACTAAAATCTCTTCTCTTGCTCTTTTGAAATGTACAACTATACTCTTATATTTTATTTTAAAATATATTTAAAAGAATGTATTAATCTTAATAAATAAAGAAATTTGTCACACTGGCCTTCCCAAATTATTAATAGGAGACACTACCGAGATGGGTGTCACGACTCGAAAACTGAACACCATGACTGGTGTACAAGGTATACTCCTAGCTTTGATTGTCTATCAACTAACTCAACAATTACGCAACTAAATAGTTTTAAATAACCATTTCAAAAAATATATATAATTTTGTTCGAGATTTCGACAGAGTATTCTCTATAGCTTCAACATTTCTAAATTTATAAAATCTTGTTTCAAACTTTTAACTGAGTCATAACTCAAAGAGTTAAATCTAAATATTTAATACATTTTCTAAAAGACTTTCTAGACACAAAATAACGGTAAAATACATCACGACTCAACAAACTTTACAAAAGGGTCATCGGGTAAAGAGATCTACCAAAAAACGATTGAGACTGAAATCTACTTACATTTTGCTACTCAACTGACTATGAATCTGAAAAATAATGAACAACATGAAGGCGTAAGTCACAAAGACTTAGTGAGGAGACAACAACTACCACCAACTAGAGGGAAACAAACAAAAAAACACGAATAATTATTTTACAATCTTGTTGTAATTATATTAAAGAATACTGCCTAAAATATATATAATTCTCAAGTAAAGTATACACACGATAAAATCATTAAACTTAAAATTTAGTCGTTAAGGTAGAAATATTTAAAATCCAATTCATAGAGAAGTGAAATCACAATGAGCAACCAAAAAAAAATCATAAAAAATCAAACAAGTAAAAATATAAATTCTTTAGAACAAAGAGGCGGCTTCATCTCATTGATAGTCCTTTCCTCCTAAGGGTGGTATTACTCTTATGGGTGACTCAATTTAACAGATAACTCTTTCCTCTCAATCCCGCAATGCATCATCACACACCACTTAGGGAGCTTAATCTAGTTGATAGTTCTCTCCTCCTATGGATGACATCTCTCAAGGGGCGGCTCCATCTAACGGGTAACTCTCCTTAATCAAAACGATATAACTAGATGTACCTACATTTGTTAACGAATTCATTATTATAACAACAATTTTTAAAACACATATTTAAAAATTATCTCTCATATCATTGTAACTCATGGAAAACATATTTAACCGTACATCAATTCCATATTTAAATGCCTTATAACTCATAAATAAGTCAAACTACAAACATATTATATAACAAAGAGCATAAAAATAAGTAAATAACGAAATCGAGATAATTTCAAAGGTTGTGTTTTCCAAGTTTTCTGATTTTTTTGCACGACCTATGTCTTTGTGGTTATGGCAAAAATTGTAGGTTTGGTGTAAGAAAAATAAGAGATTAGAATTTTAAGGATTTGGATTCAGATATCAGAGTATGTAATTTGAAGATGGAGAAATAAGGGTTGAAGATGAAGGTTGAGTTTTGATTAAAAAATTTGGGGTTGAAGATGAAGATTATTGAATTTTTATTATTTAATTGTTTATTAAATAATTAATTATTTTTAAGTATTTAATTAAATAATTAAATGAGTTAATAAAAATGAATTTTAATTTTAAATATTAATTGTTTGTTTTAGTCAACAACAATTGCACAATCATCATATGCTACTTCATTCAAAATTAGTCATGTCACTATTTTTTTTACTAAAAGAGATTCAATTTTTTTAAAACTTCTTGGAATTTGCATGTATAAAAAAAATTACACACATACTAAAATTAATATGAAATATATTTATAAGAAGCAAAATATATTATTTAAACTTTTATTCATTTATTTATTTATTATTATTATCATTATTATATTTTTTTATTCGTTTATTGT
The DNA here is from genome assembly GCA_002896235.1 of Cicer reticulatum. Lineage (NCBI taxonomy): Eukaryota > Viridiplantae > Streptophyta > Magnoliopsida > Fabales > Fabaceae > Cicer > Cicer reticulatum. The sequence continues at coordinate 19,103 of PGWS01000352.1, read as the reverse complement.
TAATTATTGTTAAATGAAACGATCCGTTTCAATGAGCCCTTAAAAGCCATACCAACATTAATTATTGAATAACTTTTTCTATATTTTTAAAGTAGCTTTTGCATATGTCACTAAATACACCTTAAAAAAACCATAAATCATATGAGCACATTTAATCTTAATATCATGTGATAAAAAAAACTTTTTTTTTTTACAATCTAATAAAAAAAACATTCACGTTTCAGAAAAATTATTTCTATATATGATGATAATAATTATCTATCTATATGTTGTCTGTCTGTATGTCTGTATATCTATCTGTTTGTATGTCCGTTTGTCTGTATATCTGTTTGTCTATTAATCTGTTTGTCTGTCTGTCAGTCAGCCAGTCTGTCTGTCTATCTATCTATCTTTCTGTATGTCTGTTTGTCTTTCTTTCTATCTGTCTGTCTATTTGTCTGTCTGTCTGTCTATCTATTTGTCTGTCTTTCTTTCTTTCTATCTGTCGGCCTATTTGTCTGTATGTCTGTCTGTGTGTCTGTCTGTCTGTTTGTCCGTCTGTCGGTCTGTCAGTCTGCCTGTCTGTCTATCCGTCTGTCTGTTTGTCTGCCTGTCCATTTATATGTCTGTCAGTCTGTCTGTCTATCCGTCTGTCTGTCTGTCTATCTATCTATCTGTCTTTTTATCTGTCTGTTTATCTGTCTGTTTGTCTGTATGTCTGTCAAACTGTCTCTCTGTCTGTTTGTCTATCTATCTATTTGTCTTTTTATCTGTCTGTCTGTATGTATGTCTGTCAAACTGTCTCTCTGTCTGTCTGTATGTTCGTCTGTCTTTCTGTCTGTCTGTCTATCTGTCTGTCTGTCTGTCTGTCTGTCTGATCTCGAACCACTTCGAACTACATACAATATTTGTCTAAAATGACCACCTAATACAACTAGAATTCAACCAAATAGTTTGTGTTTGTTGTCTACCCCATCAAACAACATTATGTTGCGCATTGATTTGTCAAATGCCTCAAAGAAGTATTTGTTCATCATTGGTGCTTCATCCCATATAATCAATTTTGTTTGTCTAAATAGTTTAACCTTGTCATCTCTTTTGTTAACACCACATATCGACTCTTTGTTAATCTCCAAATAATTATTTAACGTAGAGTGGGTTGTACGATCGTCTGATAGTAACAATGATGCAATGTCACTTGAGGCCATATTAAGGACTATGAATCCTTTTGAATGCAGACCTGCACACAATGTCTTCTAGATAAAAGTTTTACCCATTCCTCCATAATTGTATAAGAAGAAAAATGCACCATTTTTAGACTTCATAGAACCAACAATTTGATCATATACACTTCTTTATTCAATGGGAATCATGTTTATAAGTTCAGAATGATACTCAATCAACTCTTCCCTATTGTAATTACGTTGGTCTAAAATAAATTTATTGCCTAAATCATCTTCGACTGACATATCTGGTATTGACATGGATTTGAAATTCTTAAGAGACATTATGTTTTTGTGTAGTAGTTTCTATATTTCAACTAAACAAAGGTTCTTCAATTATTCCTCGCAAATTTGGAAATCAGTAAAAAGTTGTATATAATTAGCGGTATGATAGAGATGTATGAATGAAAAAATTAAATAAATTTTACTAAAAAATTACTTGGATTTTTAAACTTTTCCTCATGCTATATAAAATACCATTTAGCTAACAAATGCCATGTTGACTTCCAAATATCACCCAAATTTGTTATTGTGGTCATTACCAATAGAGTAACAAACAATCTACGCAGTTGATGACCAGAACCTAATCCGCTTGCTTCCGTTATTTCATCTACAAACTATTTGTCACCAACTAACAATCCAATGCATCACACACTTCTTGAAAAGTATTATATGTTTTGCCATTAACAGTTTTTAAACAGGTGTATCCCATGCAACCTCGTTGAAAAGTTAATAGTAATATCATATAGTACAATAGGTCAACCTTAGGTGGAGTGAATTGAAGCCTTCCTATTTGGTCACCCCGTTGACGTTGAAACCATCTTATTTTATCTTTCAAGTACACAAACTTAGTGGGAAATTCTACATTTGTTAGATTTCAACCTTCACCCCCTTTGACCTTCAAGACCTTATCATATAAGATTCATGCTGACCCAAAAGACCCATATTTATATAGATTTATATGTAATATTGACCATACAAATTGTATAAGTGTATTTTAAATGGCAAAAACAACTTCAATTATCTACCGGATTCACACATATGGTAGTTAATTTACATAAAAAATACACTACCAGATTCTAGGATTCAGTAGTGTATTTTACTTGAAAAATACACTTCAATATATTACCGGATCTACGCATCTAGTAGTTAATTACCAAAATGACTTGTTGCGGATAACCAGAATTCAACATATCAGCGCCAAAAATGATAGAAACAACATATATGTAGAAATACAAATTTAGTTTAACATCATATTAAAAAATACTTCATACTTTTCATTATACCTATAATTATCATATACATTTAATAGTACTGGTTTAATAGTCTAATCCATCTTAACTGATCTATTCTAAGGTTAGCAACATCATATTCGTCTATTACTTCAATCTGTTTTTCAGAATTTGATTTTTCCAGTGGTTGAACACATTTTTCAATTCTCATGAGTTCATCAAACAAAGACATCCTTTTTCAGAAATGGATCGTCCGTGATTCTGATTTTACTTTGTGGTGCACTCTCCATTCTACAAATGATGAAGGTAATGAACAACCTTCCTTCAAGTATACATGAACAAAATGATATTTGTTAACTCGTCCAATGAACAAAATATGTGAAGTTGGATTTCAGGTGGACACCTCTTAGTGGTAGAAATGTTTTAGAAACTCCATCTTGAAATCTCATCAACTCAATTATAAATCTATTGTATTAAGTGGCATTAAGATGTTCCATTTTTAGAAACAAAATCCACTTTTCTGTCGGTGCCTTATAAAACTTACTAGGATACAAAGCATCTTCGATAACATTTAATCGTTTCTTTAACGAATACAATTTGACATAATTTCATTTGTGCTTATTTATCTCTCTAATGGGATCATGTTGGAAAATTGCATGATTCTCCTCACTATTACCAAGATGTGCAACGACAATCCGAAATCTACAATTCCCATCACCAACAACATCCACAATTTTGTCAATATATGAATGCATAAAAAGAGACATATTATCAATAAAATGAATTTTTGGTTTTGGAAGTGAATTAGACAAAGAATTCCTAATATGCGCGCTCTTCTTTCTTAGGCATGATAACTTTGATTCTCAAACTAGAATGTTCGGATATAGTGAATCAACATTCTCTCACAAAAAAGGTGAAAGTTTAGTTGACTCATCTGTTGGCGTACACCTAACCTTCTTTAGTGCCCCTTGCTTTTCACTTTCTCACTAGGTGGATTCAACGATGTCATTTGTAAGAAAGCTATTTCATGAATTTGATCTTTGATAAGTATTTTTGTACCGTTATCTATTTTGTCAATCGGTTCCTGAAATACAAACGTGTACCTAAATTTTATATATTATCACATGAATTCACTATATTAGCAAATATTTAATTTAACTAATTAAAATGTGCTTAGATCGTATTCAACTTTGTTAAAATAGAAACATGAGAATTAACTTCTTCTATTATGACAAAGTCATCATCAAACTATAGTCTCTCCGAATGAGTGTGTACCTCATCAAGTCAACAAATACTTTCTTTCATACTCATTGTGATTTAAATTCAAGTCTAGAATTTTATAATTGATAAATTTTATGTACATTTCTTTATAAGTCCACATATGCAGATATTGTTTGCATTTTACTTTCATAAATGAGTATATCTCCTAATTTAAATTTTTTATCATTAAAAAGGAAACATATGAGTGGAGATTTTAAGTTTGATCTCATTTTTCCTCTTTTTTTCTCAATAAAAAAAAATTAAGGTGTAAGAAAACCAAGGTAGAAGATGAAGGTGCAAACACGAGAAGGGGGTTGAATTGTGTTTTCCAAAGTTTGAACAATTTTTTGATAAATTTATAAATAAATAAATAAAACTAGTTTAGTTTTGGTGACTTACTTGAAGTAGAAGTAATCGGATTCAGAGGCAACAAACCATGAAAGCATAAATAGTTTGACATGTAGATTTATCCTAGTTCACCACTAACTTGGCTACATTCAGTCTCCTCATTTAGAAGGCTTTAATCCACTAATTCAAATACCTTGAATTACAAAGCAACTGACCCTCTAAGCTAGTATTCCCAAACAACCCGACAACCCCAAACTTTTGAGGAACGAACCACCTTGACCCTACAAGTCAAGTCTTCTCCTAACAACCTGACAACCCCAGATTGAAGAAGGAACTAAACCACTATTGGGTTGGATACAAAAGATTGCAACTTGAGTAGTTGCTTCTAAAAAGCTGATAATAACAATAACTCTAACACTCTAAGAAAAAAACACTCAAAAAATATTTATAACTTAAACAAGTATTTCTCTCTTTGAACTCTAAGACTACTATTTTATGTTTTTCGATGATTTTCTTCTTCAGCCTTGAATATCTATTTATATTCAAAATTTGGGCTTCAAATTAGTCCTTGTTTAATTCGGAATTGTATTTTGTTCAAATTGCGTTTGTAAATTCTTCAAATTGATTTAGTTCATTTTTTGTTTAGATTGAGATAGTAAATTTTTCAGATAGATTATGTTTGTATGTTGTTCAGATTGCGTTTGTAAATTTTTCAGATTGATTATGTTCATATTTTGTTGTAGATAAATCTTGATAAAATCTTCTACAAATCTTGATCATATCTTCTTTCATACACTTTGATATTGTTTTCATAAAAACTATAAATATAAAATGAACTTGGTTTCAAAAGAAGAGGAAGGGACATGATAAAAATTGTAGAAGATAAAAATTTAAGAAAGAGACAAAGACTTTGGATAGAGACAAAGAGGTGGTGATAGATAGGAAGTATAAATTATTGGTAATCCGTTCTCTTGTTATTTTTTTACTATAAATAATATTTGATAGGTGGATGATGACGGTAATCTATCTAATACAAATGATTAAAAATCAGTTAAAATTTTAGGAATGATCAAATATATTAATGAAAATTTTAAAATTTATCGGATTTATGATCTTTACATTTAAATACTGACTTAATCAATAACAGTTAAATAAAAATAAAGAAAAAATATATATGTCTAAAAATTCAATTAGCCAAATCAAGGTTAATCAGATGATTGTCTTACCGTCTCTAACAAGGAGAGAAAATATGTTCTAATAAAAATGAGAAGGAAAGACATAAGAGAGTACCTAGGAAGTAAGGAAACACATGACATAATTGTAGTATGTATGCGACGACTAATCTATTTGGTTCTGCCAAAACACGTCTCATTCATTTCCATTTTCCATTTTCCATTTTCCATATCCCATCCATTCCCCATTCCCCGCTTTATTACTTTCTTAGCAATGATACAAGTACATGAAAAATTGTAAGTTTTTTTAATTACACAATCACATTTTGTACTGTTCATACCACATTCATTTGCTCGTGCTTCTTTGCAATGAATAGACTTCAATCTAACTCTTGAAATTTTAAACACCAATTTAGAATACAAAACCTTGTCTTTGTATTTGTGTTCTAACACACTTAACCTCATTTGTATTTCTCTTTCACTACATCCAATATGGTACTTTGGACATTTTTTAGGAATTTTGGAAAAATTTCACATCTTTTTGAACTTGACAATTGGCACCAACATATGCATCTTCTAAATGAGATTCCACTACAATTTCCAAAGTTCTCACTATGGTGTTTCATAATTGTGTCAGTTTGACATGTTTCACGTTCGCATCTACATGTTTCACAAGTTTTACCTTCACATCCAATTTAGATGTAGCTCTGACATTTTTGAAATATGATACTGACACAGTAGAGCAGTAGAGGTTGGAAAATCTTTGCAACAACATTCTAAAATGCAATATCTCTATCAGCCACAATTACTTTGGAAATCTTGTCTACAGACTTTAACAAATTACGACACATTTTGATGTGGATTTAAATGTTTCCATATGAGATTGAAGATTTAACCAAGTGATTTCTTCAAATAAAGAGATAAAATAAAAGCGAAAAATAAAGAAACAAAAATGGATTAAGTTGAGAAGATGAAGAAGGTGCTACCATCAAGGATGATTGATAAGTTAATGTGGAATCGCCACAATAGTAAGGAAACCATTGATAAGATTCAAGCAAGTTCTAATTCAATAACTTAAAAAGAGGATATATAGTTCACTCACAATTTCATTAGAGAAATTCTAATTCATTCAAAACTTTCTCTAGAATGAGACTTTTAGCGTCTCTTGTGCTTTTGAAAAAATAGTATTAATATATTTTTGACTATTAAAAATAAATAAATAAATGTCAATGATAATATAATTTTATATAATAAACATTTTTAGATAAGACATTTGTGCATCACACAAGTTTCATCCTACTTTGTAACAAAAGTTAGTGGTTGCTATTTTAAATCAAAACCATAATTTTTGTGTGAATGTACAATTAATTGTGTCTTTAAAATTTCACGCATACAAAATAAATTAAATATTCACGATTAAAAATGGAAGAAGAGATGAAGTAAATTGACCATAAAATGATAAATAAAAAAATAACAAAAATCATTTAAGACTTCCACATGAAAATCATACTTATAAAAATATTTTGAATAAAAAATTTCTTTTTTAAAATGGAGAAGAAAAATGATTTTTTTTTAATTATTTATGTTAAGAGATGTTTTGAAAAAAATGAAAAATGAGATAGGTGATACATATACATGGTGAGAGGAAAAAATATAATACCATAGAAAAATGTAAAAAAAATAGATATTTTTATGGTGTAAATTGGATATCTTCTATAATCAAAGTACTTTGAATAAATTAGAAGAGATGCTAGAATCTCATATAAATTATTTGAATTGGTAAAAAAGTAACTATAATAATGAATATAAATAATTTTTAATACAGAACAATTATTTATTTAACTTTAAATAAATTTATAGAAGAAAAATAAATTTAAATATGAGTGAGATATAAAAGGGAAAACATTGAATACAAAATTATACAAAAAGAAAAAAGAGTTATTATTCATGCGTACACTCATAATTTTCTTATACATATACAATACCTCATTTTAATTATTCGAAATGCACCACTTTATTAAAGCAAAAATTAAAAAAAAAAAAAAAAATGAAACAACACACCACATGTAAAATAAAAAAAATGTCAAACACACACTCACACCTTTAAGTAAACCGAGGAGACCACACCATTCCTCGTTCTCTCTCATCTCACCCCTTTCTTTGCAACCACAAAATACTCCCCCACCCTAGTTTCTTCTCTCTCACACAAACCATTTACCATAAAAGAAATAATGTATTTCTATGAAATGATTCCTCGTTTTTTCTATAAGTCTTTGTAACTTATGTCTTTATTTTGTTTATTTTTAAAAATTCAAATACAACCGAGTAATAAATTGTTAGCTAGTAAATTTAAATATTGATCACATTTTTTGGTAATTCTCCTTCATTGAAAACGTTTTTGTTATGTATATATATATTGAGTTGTGGAGTATTCTACAACTATTTTGAATAGTATTTTAATAATCGGACCGACCAGTTCACATTGTTCAACCGGGAACTAGACCCAAGACCTGTTCGGGCCACCTAAAAAACTATTGAGTTTTGTACCGTGCACCCCCCCACCTTTTCCTCCCACCCCTCCATTTCAATGGAAAAGACTATATTACCCTTTTTTATAATTGGATAAAACAATATAAAATTTTTTTACCACTCCATTCCACACATCCCCCTTCAAAAGTTACAAAGTATACCATATAAATCGACAATTTTAAACATTCGAAATATTAAAAAGTAAGATTTATTGACATTTTCGAAACTTTGAAAGTTTCGAAACTTTAATTTTCAGAGGATTTCGAAAATTTGGATAAATTTGAAATATTCGAAACACAATTTTCTAGAATTCATACAAAATTTCAAGAGTTTGGATGAATTCTAAATCTTCGAAACAGATTTTTTTCCAGAATTCATAAAAACCTTCGAAACTTTTGTTGAATTTGAAATATTCGAAACACAATATTCGAACATTTGCAAATATTCGAAATTCAACAATTTCGAAAGTCTCATATTTTCGAAACAAGTCAGTTTCGAAAGTTTTGATTGATGGGAAAGGTTCGAAATGTAAATTTTTTATTAGTAATAAATAGTAATAAATTAATAGTAATAAATAATAATAAATTATAATAATAAATTTATAGTAATAAATTAATAGTAATAAATTAATAGTAATAAATAATAATTCATTTATAGTAATACATTTATAGTAATAAATTAATGGTAATAAATTTGATATCTAATTTTGGAAGTTTAAGTAATTTTTTAAAAAATAATTAAAAGTTTCGAAAGTTTCGAAACTTCAGAAATTTTTGAAAAGGAATTACTTCGAAGGTTTGAAATTTTCGAAGTATATGTGCTTCGGAAGTTTCAAATTCATCCAAACTTTCGAAGCTTTTTGGAAAAATACACTTCTAAAATTTCATATTCATCCAAAATTTCAAAAATTTCATTTCGAAAGTTTGGTATTTTTTCAAAGTTTCGAAATTAGTAATTTTTTCTGCATAATTACATTTCGAAAGTTTCCAATTTCACAAAAATTTTCGAATAAATCAAAATACTTTTTTTGTATTATTTCGAAAGTTTGAAATTTTTGAAAGTTAAGAAATTTTTTACAATTTTCGAAAGTGGGGTGGGAAACTGGAATGGTAAATTTTTCCATAATTTTATATAAATTAAACAAAGGCAAAATTGTCTTTAAAAAATTTTGGGGGGTGGAGGTAAAATGGTGGGGGTGCACGGTACAAAACCCAAACTATTATTCAATAAAAACTAGTAAAAATCGGGAAAACTGGTTTGGACTAGCTAAGTCATTGACCTGAGCTCGATTTTGGAAAACCACTTGAATTTTTATTTTTGCAAAAAAAAAAAAACCAGTTTTTTAAATTTAAAAAAAATCTTTTTAAGTTTAACTTAAAAAAAAAAAACTGCTATTTCATTCAAGCCTTTATTCTACTTAATACGCAGAACACCCGTGGTCGGTTGATTTATACGAGAATTGATATTAGAATTTACATTATAGACTTGTCTTTGTTGTAGATTTTAATATATTTGTCATAGATATTGAGTATTTGTTATAAATTTTATGGATTTTTATTGTATAAGTTATGAAGTTTTTGATATTTTTATATATTTATGAAATATTGTTTGGATTAAATGCTTGAAAAGATGATATTATATTTGGAATCATTGAAATTACAAAGGATATTTTAGCAAAATTTAAAGTAATATTTTTTTTGAAGCAATGATTTTTAAGAACTATTTAATTACTTATTTGTTAAATTAGTCGATAGATTTAGCAAACTAAAAGTTTTAATTTTTACGCCGGTCACGGTATCGGATTTCGAGTAGTGACTAGAAGTATCTCATATTAACATTTTTGGATAGTAAAAAAATAGATATAATAATGAGTAAAATAAATTTTTAATATATGTCAATTACTTATTATTTTTGGTTTAAATATGTTTTTGGTCTTTGCAGATATTTTTCGTTTTGATTTGGTTCATTGTAATTTGTTTTGTTTGATTTATACTTTTATAAATTCTAACTAGTTTTTTTAGTAAAAAAATGGTGACATGACTAATTTTAGATGTAGTGACACATGGTGACGGTGTAATTGTTGTTGATAAGAAAATATTTAATATTTAAAAACTTAGAGTTTTTATAATTAAAAACTTAAAACTAATTAATCAATTAATAAACCAATTAAATAATAAAAACTCAATAATCTTCATCTTCAACCCTATATTTTTTAATAAAAACTCAACAACCATCATCTTGATATCTAATTTCTTCATCTTCAAATCACAAATTCTCATAGATCCAAACCCTAAACATTTCAAACCCTGAACATCATACATCTTCATCTCTATGGTAAAAGTGAAATTCAGAAACAAACTTCAAATAGACCTCGTCAACTTCAACCCGGTGAGAATTTATCCATATCTTTGGTGGTTATATCTAAATATGTGAATTTGTGATTTGAAGATGAAGAAATTAAGGTTGAAGACAGATTATTGAATTTTTATTAAAAAATTTGAAGTTGAAGACGAAGATTATTGAGTTTTTATTATTTAATTGGTTTATTAATTAATTAATTAGTTTTAAGTTTTTAATTAAATAATTGAATGAGTTAATAAAATGAATTTTTAATTTTAAATATTAAACATTGTCTATTCAACAACAATTACATATTCACCACGTATCACTTCATCCGAAATTAGTCATATCACTATCTTTTTACTATAAAAGATTCAAGACTTTTTTAAAACTTCTTAGAATTTACAAGGGATAAATAAAGAACTAAACTCCACCCAAGTAATAGTCATGATAAGGATGGGAAAAGTAAATATTGGCAACAATTGGTTGGACACAATCAGCATGATATTCCAAATTTGAATCAACAAAAACATGCTAGCATGGAGATTGACGATCACAATCCATATGTGGACTTACAGAATGACAAAGAGGTTCAACCCCAACCATTAAGGCATCACACTTCCTCCATTAGGGCAGCTACCTTCTCTCAAAGACCTGCAGATAAATGGTATGAGTAGATTGGAAACAATTGGCTCGCAGTTCTATGGCATAACACGTGCAGATACTAATTCTCCATTCCAAATATTTTCTCTAGTCTAATATCTTTTGATTAATTACCGAAACTCTCTTTGCTTAGTCATTTACAATATTTTGGCGTAATCGATTGCTAACTACATCATCTACTTTGCATTGGCTCTCCTCAATAAAATCTTTAAATTTGTTTTCTCAAGAGTCCACTGAATTGTCGTTGCTTGGAAGCGATTCTCCATGCCTTGTGCAACTTGCAATAATATTCAACTTTTAACACGCTAATATCTTTGCCTAAAATGTTTCTAATCTTTGCTTGTCTTCAACACTTGGATCTCATTTATATTAAGAATTTAGCATTTTTGCCCCCTGAAACCAATTACACATCACTTGTGACTTTGGAGTTAAAAAATTGTTGTTGTAATTCACTTACCTATTTTTCAAGGCCGACAATCGTGCAACCAGAACATTGTCACATACCCCCATTAGGGAAATTTTATATTTGTACTTTTTATTCAAAATAAATATCCAATTTGAAGAGAGATTATCTTATCTCTAAACAAAAGACTAAATATAATTTTCTCAACTCTCATCTTCTCTCTATCTTGAATCTTGATGTTAGGATTTTGTAATTTACTGATTTTAGGAACTCAATTTGTTTATAAGGATTGATTTACTGACTTACTTATTTACTGATGAACTCATTGTTTATTAGGTTTAATAACGATGTTAGGGTTTTATATTTTAGGAACTCATTACTGATTTTGTGATTTACAATAGTACTAATAGATTAGTAATCTATTAGATCACCACTAATAGAATTTTACCTTTTTAAGTCACCTAAATATAACATTTTAAGTCAGTTCTGTGTCTGAGTTAACAGCAAACAGCTTAAAAAATACGTTGTTTTTTAACTCGTTTCACGAACTGACTTAACAGAACTTCACCATGTTAAGTCAATTCAGGTTAATCGACTTAAACATCATAAATTCAGTTCAACAAATCAACTTTTTGAGTCAGATATTTTGATCAACTGACTTAATAGATAGAGTTAAATAATTTTTTTTTTTTTATTTATCATTTATTTTTATGCTCTTGATTCATTTCTATATATAATATTTTCTTATTAAATTTCAAATAAAAGTTTTGAACTTACAATCACAATTTTTATATCATTTAATAATCAAAATATACAATATAAGATGTTCATATAAAATATAGAGATGTGTCTCATTTCTGGCTAATATTGACAAGATGGAAAAATCATTTAGATGTCTATTAATCAAATTACCAAATCACACTATAGCAATATTCAATAGACCTACATTAGCATTGACATTTTCTTCAATGAATTCCAAGATAAAATCCATACAACGTTTTTGAACTTCTTTAGTTTGATCTGAATGAAATGATCTCGAGACATCAAATATCTGAAGAAAAAAAAAACACAATCAATATCAGTTGAATCCTAATTTTTTATGATACGAATATTAAAAAATACAATCAATAGCAACTTGTAATTTTTCATCATACAAACATAAAAAAACACAATCAATAACAACTTATAAAAAATTATATGCCTACATCCATGAATCAACGTTGGTTCAATGTTCAACTTATGTAAACATGATATAGTAGTCACTTTTCATACATTTGTCATGTTTAAAAAATCATCATGCTATATTTCATTTTGTATAACTATGAAAAATCTCATAATAAATAAGATGATTTCTTTATTTATTCAAATGTAACCCATTTACATTTAAACATTAACACAAAGGCAATAAAATTCTCCTTCGTTGTTAGGAATTTTTTTAAAAATCAAATTGTAAAAATTCTTCCACACCTTATTGTTCTTTGCTTTTTTTTATTTATCGTCCTTAGTATGTCGTATTCATACTAATTAAGAGTAATCTAACGACAGTTACTCATTGTTTTCTTCTTATTTTTATTATTTTGATTATTGTTTTGTTCCTTTATATAAAATGAAACCATGATTTTTATTGTACATTATATTCTTATAAGCATATATTATTTTTTCAAAATTATAAAAATGAAGAGAAATTTTGTGTACATATATCTCACTAAGCAAATTTAGCAACAAAAAAATATGCAAGTTCATATCTAATCTCCAAAACAAAATGATAAAGAGTCATTTCAAAAGAATGCAATTTGACATGCCATAGTGTATACTCTTTTGAGATGTTATTCTTTAGAAAAGAATTATATAACGATTAAATACTATCATTCTAGCAACATAGAGATAAAAATTACTGTTATATATCAACCATTATAATACTATAAAATGATTTTTTAAAAATTATTAATATCTCTACACAACTTGAAATCAAACTTTGGAGAGTGATGACGAATAAAACGGAGACTTGACTGAGAGTTGACGGAGGACAGAGCATGGTGACCATAAAATGGCGACTACGATTGTACTAATCATTTTTGCAACATAAGTTTAAAACTTATATTATATATCAACCATTATAACAGTAGAAAAATTATAAATAAATAAAAATTACTAATTATATGTACATGAACTTGTAAATGTAAATCAAATCTGTGGAGTGGGAGGTCGAGAGGAGCATGGTGACTATAAAACGAAGATGAGAAAAGTGTTGACGAAGAGAAAGTTTGAAGTGTTAGGGCGTAGGAATATAAAACGCTAAATACACGTTATTTTTATAGTGCGTAAACGTGGTTTAAATCGGTTATCAATGTAACAAGTTAAACATGTTTTAAATATTTATAAAATTGCCACCGCCTCACGTAACTAAGTTGTTTATTCAATTAACCGAGTTAAACATATAAGTTTTAAATATTTACAAAATTACCACGCCTCATTTTATTACATAGTTTAGCCATTTAACCGAGTTAAACATAGAATAATAGACATATATTAACTTGTTTATTCAGGAAACCGACTTAAATATACCTTCGACTTAAATAGGTTTTTAACATAGAAAAATAGGTTTTTAAGTCTAGTGACACCTAAACGACTTAAGTGTCTATGTTAAAAACCTATTTTTCTACTAGCACTTGCTGGTAAACGCTATAGAGTTGGTCATCAGTTGACAAAATTGTGAGAAATTTCAAGTTTTTGTACCATGCCTCAGAAGATTAGAAAGTATAATTTTGAATATGAGAAGCATAAGAAAAATAAATTTTTTGAAGATTTAACTCAATCTCAAACAGAGGGTCTTGATAACCTTGGTTGATGAATTTGCTTTAAAAAAGTATTAGAAAGATGACAGTTGGGAATTTGGATCAGGGAATTTTCCATCCAACTTGCCAATCCTTGACGGAAAAAATTGGGAGAGATGGTCTGCATCTATGAGATCATTACTAGTAGCTCAAGAAGTGTTTGAGATTATCCAAGAAGAGTATGAACAGCTAGGTCTCAATCCAATAAAAAGGCAGCAAGCAGCATTCAAAGATTTCAATAAAAGAGATTGCAAGACATTGTTTTACACCCAACAAAGTGAGGATTCCAACAACTTTGAGAGGATTTCAAAGGCATCTGCATAAAATGAGGCATGAGATAACTTGGTTAAATATTACACGGTTGTGGAAAACCCAAGAAAGTGAAACTACAAATGCTAAGAAGGTAGTATGAATTGTTGCAGATGGAGGAAGATGAAAATGTTGCTGATTACTTCAATAGAGTGCAAGAAATTGCCAATCAAATGCAAAACAATGGTAAAGTGATAAATGAACTGATGATCATTGAGAAGATTCTGAGAACATTGACTCCAAGGTACGATCACATATTGGTGGCCACAGAAGAATCAAAGAACCTTGAGACATTGAAAGTAGAAGACTTACAAGGATCACTAGAATCTCATGAACTGAGATTAAAAGAAAGGAGTACAACAACTCAGTACAATCATTGCAAGCTTTAGGTCAGCAGAAATTCCAATCAAGATGGAGTGAAAATACAAGAAGGAAAGGGAAAATCTAAGTGGTACAAGAAGCATAAATATATGAAGGGGCTGCTAGAAATTCAAGAAACTGTAGAAACAGTAGTGATTATCACAACATGACGTCATGGTAAGAAGAAGTTTGACAAGAAGGGGATCCAATGTTATAATTTGGTCAAAATATGGGGGCACTTCAGATGAATGTAGATCCAAGAAGGTACAAAGAGACGAGAGTTGGTAGCTCAGATGGAAGTTGAGGACTAGGTTTAGATGAATGTACTGCTAATGCTATCACTAATCAGAGATGACTGCCTAATTGTAGTATCTTGACACAGGTTGTTCCAATCATATGATTGGCATAAGGAGTGGTTAGTAAGCATTGATGAGAAGGTGAAAAGAGAGATCAAATTTGCAGAGAATATCATAGTGACAGCTGAAGGTGTTGCAAGGTACTGATTCAAAGGAAAGATAGCAAACCAATCCTTCATTTGTGATGTGTTATATGTTGCAAACATGAAGAACAACCTGATGAGTCTTGGAAATTGCTGGAAAAATAATACTTTATGAAATGGAAATTGGGCAAATAAAGATGTTTAATAGTTCAAAGAGGCTTGTCTTGAAGGCACCATTGTCCAAGAACATAACCTTCAAGATTGAGATTCAAATCAGTGAGAATCAATGCATGGCTGCTGAAATCAAGAGTGAAAATAAGTTGTGGCACCAATGGTTTGGGCACCTGAAAATAAGTTGTGGCACCAATGGTTTGTGCTAGGAGTTCTTGAAATTCAGATACCAAAGGGGATATGTGAAGAATGTTTTCAGGCTAAACAACACAGGAAAAAATTCAAATCATAATTGCCTATTAGATCTTCAAGGATGATAGAGGTAATTTTTTCTGATGTATGTGGTTCATTTGAAGCAATCTCAATAGGAGGTAACAACTACTTGTATCATTCATTGATTGATTTAACAAGTAAAATCTGGATATATTTAATTAAAAGAAAAAGTCAAGTGTTTGATGTGTTTAAAAGATCCAAGTGGTCTTATATGAAAATCATCAAACAGATGGATGAGGAGAATTAATTCTCATGAAATTCCATGAATTTGTGAAAAAGAATGAATGTTACATGAAGTGACTGCACCGTACACTCCACAACATATTGGAACTGCTGAAATAAAGAAAAACATAACTATATTGAATATGACTAAAAGTATGTTGAAGGGAAAGAAAATGCCTCACAAATTTTGGGAGAGAAGTAATATCAACTGCAATATATATCTTGAATAGGTGTCCAACCAAAAAGACTTGAACTAGGACACCTGAAAAAGTCTGGTCTAGAAGGAAGCCAACTGGAATCATCTGAGAGTGTTTGGTTCACTATGCTTTGACATGCACAACCCAAAAGAGGAAATTGGATGTAGGCTGAACAGATGGTGCTGCTGGGGTATTTGACTCAACTAGGTTGTATAAGTATATTTGATCAAACAAAGAGAAAGGTAGTAATAAGCAGGGACTACTAGTAGATGATCAAAACATTGGGACTGGCAGATGAGGGCAGCATGTAACGCACCGAATTTTAAATTCCAAAAGAGTTACTTAAAAAAAAATTATTGCTTAGAAATTTATGATGATTTTTTAAGAGTACATAACAGTTATTCCATCAAATATAGTAACAATCACGTTATTTTATATTCATTTAGAAAATATTATATTTCAAAAATTTAAAACAAAGTAAAAGACAATTATTCCTAACGGAAGGGAAGCTTCCGTATTTTTAGAAAACATGTACATTTTAAAAGTTTGTGACAAAGAATTAAAAAGAGACTTATAATATTTGGGCAATTATATTATTACAAATTGTTCTTGAAAAAAAAAACCAATGTTTACCCATGTCGCCACACGTCATACTCATTAACTACTCTTGAATCTCCTCGAACTCATTAGTACCTAAAATGTTGTTGTAAGGGTCAATTTTTTCCATCATCTACATCATACCAAAGCTAACATATAGAAGAATAACCCAAACATATAAAGTAAAAACTTCCAATTTAAAAGAAAAAAATCTGTGCAAACCGGTAAATTGTATGTCAAAATACTGCATACATGCTATGCTCTAACTATATGATGCAAATATAAACCTGCCACTAAGGCAACTCTACACAGTAAGATCACCCAAACCAATGGGGAAAACAAACCTGCCACTTAGGCAACTCCACGAAGATGCATATGCAATGACATGATGATATAGTATCAAAGAGATATATTCCCACACACACCCACTAAGAATCATGTCATATGCATTCAAAATTATTTGTTAAAACTCATCACAAAGAACACATACCACACATCCTTATCATGTATCACAAATTCGTAGACAAATAATCATTAAAAATTATGACTTTCATCACATACACATCAAAAATAGAATTTGATCATATAGGCATAAAAACTAACACTTTAACATATATAACAAAAAATTCAAACTCCAACTCATATACATATAATATGTTAAAACTTTTTCACATATAGTAAAATTAAAACTTTATTTACATATTCATATAAAACTATAATTTTTATCACACATAGCATAAAATTCTTTGATACTTTACTCCATAGAAGTTATATATTACAATTCAATCTCAACAAAAATTGGGGATATTATTATATGATTCATTGTCTACGTTTATTCCTTTTACAAAATTAAGTAATCACGATTATTTATTCATGTCATCCAAACCAACGGCCTAACTATAATTGTGGGGAAAAGCTATTCCCTTGGCCTTTTTCTTCCTAGTACAAAGCTTTAAGCCCCACGAATTTGTTCACAAGGAAAGAAGTTTCAAAACTTTGGATACATGAAGAAAAAGAGGTGTAAAGGTGATGGCGGCTAGGGTTTCGGTATTCCTTTTTGTTTATTATTAGTGAGTATATAGAAATTGTGGACTTAGGGAATATTTAAAGTGGAAATTGTTGGTTAGATAATGTTAGGCCTAAATGAAGAATAAGAGGGATAAAATGTCACCTTTTTTTTTTGTTAACCTTGATCATAAAAACCAAGCCACAAACACATAGCCCAAATTTCTACTCATTCAAGTGGGTTGGGTCATACCAAGACCCAAACCCTTAGCCCAAATTTTTCTTGCACTAGAAAAACACATCTATATATATTAAATATATACTACTTAGAATATATATTTACACACCCTCATTGATTAAATAATTCTTACTAATAACTTTATCAACTACAATAAATCGGACAAGGAAAATAATTATCGCACATAATTTAATATTGAATAATACTGATAGGTTCTAATTATTTTAAATAATAAATTTAGAGAATGTTACAATACTCACCCCCTTAAACATAGTTTCGTCCTCGAAACTAGTTAGACATGAAAAGGTTAGGGTAGAGCTCTCTCATTTTTTCCTCTAATTCCCAAGTTTCATCTCCAATTGTTTGGTCCCAAATCACCTTGACCAAGGCGATCTCCTTACCTCGTAGGTGGTTAATAGTCCTATCTCCAATGCTTAGTGGTGGAATTACAATGGAAATGTTCTCCTTCAACTAGATTTCATCTGGCGTGATAATATGGGAAAGATCAGCCATGTACTTCCTCAGCTGTGACACATGGAATACGTTGTGCAGTTTGGCTAGACTCGGAGGCAAGGAAATTTGGTAAGCTACGAGATCTACACGTCGGAGTAACTGAAATGGGCCAATGAATTTAGGAGTAAGCTTCTTAGACTTCAGTGCCTACCAACTCCAATAGGCGTCACTCTCAAAAATACATGTTCACCCTCTTGAAACTCCAGCGGCTTCCTCCGTTGGTCGGCATAACTCTTTTGTTTGCTTTGTGCTGTCTTCATCCTTTCTTGGATCAGATGAACTTGATCTGTGGTCTGTTGTACCAATTTTGGCCCCACAATTAGGTTTTCACCATTTTGATAACAACACAAGGGAGTTTGGCACTTATGCCTATACAGGGCCTTGTATTGTGTCATCCCAATGCTCGCATGATAGTTTTTGTTTGTTATATGTGAACTCAACGAGAGGCAACATATTATCCCAACTTCCTCGCTCATCCAAAACATACGCTCTCAGTAAATCCTCCAAGGTCTGAATAGTCCTTTATGTTTGTCCATCGGTTTAAGGGTGATAGGCCGAACTCAATCTCAACTTAGTACCCAACGCCTCATGTAATGCTCCCCACAAACGAGAAATGAACTTTGAATCTCAATCTTACACAATGCTGGAGGGTACCCCATGTAGTCTAACGATATCAGAAATGTAGAGCTCTGCAAGCTTAGTCACATCATAAGTAGTCCTCAGGGGTATGAAATGAGCAAATTTGGTCAACCTATCGACAATCACCCAAATGGAGTCAAACTTCTGTTGAGTCTTA